>JAFIRS010009281.1:0-10741 GCA_018342105.1 Gonioctena quinquepunctata | reverse complement strand
ATCTATTTACCACACTTTAGCACCATTTTTACAACAATTTACAATATTTTTACACTATATTATTATTATATATTTTAACATTGTATTATATTTTATATTCTAACAATATTTTATATTTCAACAATTTCCTGCTCTACAGTATTGTCGTTTTTTTATGACGTGCTACAAACATGTATTTGTAATGTAGTTAAATAAATATACTCTACTCTATATTAATGCACTGCACATGTCGGTCGGGTGTCAGGGTGGTGGGAATGTGCTACCATTTAGTACTCCAGCTACAGTCGGCATATTATGGAAAATATAAAATTTCCAACTGGAATGTGTTCATGAGGTTGAGAAAGAAGAAAATGAGCTTGCTGAAATAGTCTGAAGTATTATTACATGCACATCAAGTAATCGGTAATGTATAGTTACTTTTTGTAGGGCATTTGCATTATGAAAATATAAGTTTGGCTTAAGATTTTCCACATATTATGGCTCAAGGGTTCCCACATATCAACGTTAGAATTTTTTAGAGTGAGGTAAATAACTTCAAAATAGTAGTTTTGGTACTTTTCTGATGACTCCAATATGGTAAAATACTCTATTTGTATCATAATAGTATTGTTATCCGAACTGTCAACATTACTCAGCTAAATCTAGAAATTAAACTAAAAAAAACTAAATTCTGATAAGTGAAGTGAACAACGTCGAAATAGGATTTCTTTTAGTTCGTTTGTGATGACCCCGGTAAACTAAATATTGTTTTGGATCATAATAGTGTTGCGTTTCCAAAGGCATAACATATTTCACCCAAATCAGGAGAAAAAACTAGAAATAATCCAGATTTGTGATAAATTACCATTATTTTCTGTTTTTGTAACTACTTTTAAAATTACCATGTTTCTCCAAAACTAATCATTCTAATTGATTATGGTCCTTTTGAAGTGCCACCAATAGATCGTGATCTACAACATACCAGAGTTTCCGCAATCTACCAAAATTCCATGTACTTCGTGCGGGGTTCTTTGAAATGTCCCGCGATAATTGTTTAGAATTATCACCGCAAGATGTCGCCTTGATACGTAAAATAGGCTTTGACTAATAGAAAAAATATGAACGAACATCAGTGCCTCAATATCGTTGATCATAACATCTCGTTGTATTGTTGGTTGCCTCGAATTTATAACAGAGGCAGTCCTAGAGAAAGTCCATTCTATATAATTACAGGGTGTTTCCTATACCTGAATAGTCTGGTTTCCGAAATGAAAGCAAGTTTCTATAAAAATTTAAAATATCTGCATTTTCTGCATTTGAATATCTATTTTGACAGAAACACCATGAAAATCACTGCTTGTCAAACTAAAAGATTGTCTTGCTCTTTACTGGCCACGGCACACTACTATCATTTCCATTTTCCAGTATAACAAATCGAAATAGCTATTGCCCAATTGAAATGATCTGAATAATCTGTAATGATCCGCTTAAAAATGTTCATATTTTTGGAGATACAGCTGAAACTTGTTTTTTTTCTAACTCTCAGATGATGCAATTCACTTATAGCAAAGAATAATTGAAATAACTATTTGGAAATAGGTTTGAGTCATACTCGAAAAAATGTCCATTAGTAATTATTTTTCAGATCCTCCTGTATATATCATTTCAGTTTCTACTCCCTAATCTGACTTTTTTTCGAATATGACTATTTCCAAAATGAAATGCCTCAGGTTTGTCAAAATGAATACTCGGGAAGAGAGGAGAAGTATTTGACAACTTTGCTTCAATTAGAACATCTACACTCAGTTCGTGGACAACTGCCAAGCAAATGACTCATTTGGAGAATACGTAACTATAGATGAGCAACTTTCGAATTTTAGATGACGATGCTCTTCTAAACAGTACCTTCCCAAGAAACCTGCACGATATTATGTCAAATGTTTTGCCTTATGTGATTACAGAACATCATACACTTTACAATTTGAACCATATCTTGGAACGCATCCTGATGGTCCATTCCAAGTCAGCTATAAGCCCATTGATATTGTCAAGCGCTTATGTTGCCCTCTTTTTGGATCAGGAAAAAGCGTCACAACGGATAATTGGTACACTAGTATACCATTACCAGAAAAGTTACTAGCTAAAAGATCACTTCAGTTGGTACACCAAGGAAAATAAAAAAGAACTACCTTAGCAAATAAGGTTCCTGTGCAATCTATTTTTGGATTCCACCAAAAACCTTACATGACACTCGTCTCATACTGCCCTTAACGAATTAAAAACGTAATTGTTTTATCAACTATGCACATAAATGATGACACTTTGGTAGAAATTGCCCCGAATGTGAAAAAACCGGACATAATATTGTTTTACAATATTACTAAAGAGCGTCGATACTGTCGACTAAAAGTGCCAAACTTAAATATAGCAAGAACTTGTCGTCATTGGCCTTTTAAAGTATTATATCACTCCCTAAATATACCTACAATAAATTCGAATATAATATATTAGGCAAATAACCTTTACACAAAAATGCCTAGGTCGAAGTTCCTGGAAGAGATCGGCCTCCGTCTTGTAGAGCCACAAATCATGTCGAGATCACAAATTATCTCCATTTCCAAAATACTTAAAAGGCTTCTAAATAACAAAGAAACAATGTTCCCTTTGAACAATCAAGATGATTTGTTTGTCCACGTGCCAAAGACATCAAATGTAAAACTGGTTGCAAAAAATGTAAAAAAATAATTGCCTAAAACACATTGATACTGTATGTGATACGTGTAACCAAAACTCAGGACTAAAGTAGATTTAGGTGCAAAAAATATTTTTATGTTGTAAGAATTAGAATAACAAGCATTTTTTTTTTAATATTCTATAACAATGTTTATTTTTGTTCTCAAACTGGCTACTTAGGAAATAAAGATTTCAGTTATAAAAAAAAATTAAGGAATTTTTTTTTTTTAAAATTAAATTTTGATATAATGTTTTATTTTTCTTTGCAATAATTTAAATGGGTGCTCCAAACACCCCCGCGAGCCCTATCGCCTCTTAAAATATCATAATGTTCTTCTTTGTATAATGGATTCTATGAAACTGATTAAATCATCTCTACAGATATATTATTTTGTACAAAAACCATAAACTTATCCGCCTTCGATCAATTATTTTTCTATGAAAACGGAAAATTATGAGTGAGGTGTCATTCGATTCGTAATGGCATTTAGAAAAAAGATTTAAAAAAACTCCCTTTTGCAAAAATTATAAACAATTTAATAAAAAAAAAATCTCTGAAACGATTGCAGATATCCAAATTCGGAAAAAAGATTTTGTAGAATTAATAAAAAATATATAACACCAACATTTTCCTATAACAAATTATTCATTGAATAAACAAATAAAAAATGAGAAAAAACGAAAGAACAATAGAAATTATTTTAAAAGAATTATTCTTTTATATTATTATTTACTTGCAAAAAAAATATTTATTAACAAGTGGGTTTTTAAACAATTTTTTTCTTGAAAATCATTATTTTTATTGATGATTGGGTCTCTAAAAAAAATTGGATTATCTTATAAACAATGCATTTGTTCATAACAATTATTTAAACAATGGGAGTAAACAATTCAAAAAAATCATTTTTATGTAGCTTTCAACAATAAAAAACAGAACAGTCGGCATATTTTGAAAATGAAAAATTCAATGCTTTATTTGTTTTTCATTTTTCATAAAAAATAGAAAAATTACGATTTTTGTATTTTGTCAACGGGGATCGTTTTTCAAGCCTTTTGAAGATGGCTTCCAAAAAAATGATTTTAATAATTATGAGGATTTTTATGTTAATGTTCAACTTATTAAGAATTGTAAATTAATAAAAGCATAACTGATAGAATTTTTTTTTGCCGACGGATTATTGTTTATTAATGTATTTGAAAAGTACCTGAATTCTTTCATTCCTCAATTAATATTCATATTGAATTGATTCAAATATTTTTTTTTGTTTAAGCAACCGATCCGGGTGATGCGCGCGCGTACCGAACCACCCATTTTCTTCCGTATTTTCACCGCTCAATTAAAATCACAAATATTGGTAGTATAGTTCCCAGAGGACGTTTATTAGGAAACTCCCTGCTTTCTTTGGATTTTTTTTCCGATTTTGGATATCTGCAATAGTTTTTGAGATATTTGCGAAAAACCAAACCCCTCTTTTTTTTATTAAATTGTTAATAACTTCTGCAATTTTTGAAAATTCGAGTTTTTTTTCCTTTTTTCTGTATGCTATAACGGACCGAATGACACCTCACTCATAATTTTTCGTTTCCATAGAAAAATAATGGTCCAAAAAGCATTTGTTGACCAGACTATAAAAACACGAAGCAAAGTAAAGAAAAAAAATGGAAAGGTTTGGTCTCACTGCTGATTAAATTGTAATAAAGAGTCGACTAATGATCCCCACCAAGCATATTGAAGATATTCAAATTTATCTCAAGATCCCTGGAAATTCTTGTCATATAGTTAGCCTGAAAACCATACGTTAATGAATTCTGGAGCATTCAGCAATGAATTCCACAATCCTCAAAATATAGTTGATACCCTTCAGTGAATTCTGCAGAAGTATCTATTGGGTATCTGATGCAGTAAATGATCCCAATATGGAAGTGATACACTGGACATAACTTTCATATTACTCTTTAATTAATTCAAGAAAGCGGAATCATGTTCTTTATTAAAAAATTATATCCGGTCCAGTTTACATTCCATATTTGGTCGAACCATTTTCAATTTGTTTTTATTGTCTATGGAATTTTTGAATATCTGGAAAGTTCTATATTTAAAAGTGATGGTGTGTACTACACTACAGTGGTTGAAAGTTTGAAAAAAAACTTTTTGAGAACTTTTTAAGTACTTGGAAATTTTATCTTTGATGTTTGTGGTTAACGTTATTTTGGCATAATTTTGAATTCTGTTATTCTTATTTGTAAATCTAGTAATGAATGGAATATTTATAGTTTCTCGATAGTCCAGGGGTTATATATTTAATTTAAAAAAATCAATAAACCTCAAGAAATTGCTGTAAAGCAATTGTCATGCTCAAAGTGTATGCGACAAAATGCACCTAGAAAGTAATAAAATTTGGCCAGAAGTCAAACATGGGATCAATAATGCATTCGCAAACTTCATGTTCAGTGGATAGAGTATTATGAAGGATTAGGTCATTGCGTTATAATTACCTATCGCAATTATCGTATATTACATGTTAATCCCTTTACAAGCTGTATATATCGGTCATATCTTGTGTACATGCCCAGTTGCTTGAATGTGATAGTAATTATGGTAATTGAATTAAAAACCTCTGGTAGTGCATCCAACAATTCAAGTAAGTTCTTGGCCAACTCACATCTCTGAGTGATGCTGAATTCCTTCGACATCTTCTCGCGTGACACGGAATGAGGGATTCTCAATTAGTCAACAAATCCTCTGGTAGTGCATACCAACAATTCAAGTAAGTTCTTGGCCAACTCAATCTCTGAGTGATGCTGAATTCCTTTGACATCTTCTCGCGTGACACGGAATGAGGAATTCTCAAGTGTATCATATGTTTTTCTTTGGTGTCTTATGGTTATGTGTTTTGAACCACACAATGAGATACGTCCACGATAACAATTACCTTGATTTTAATTCACACAGGGCCGCAGCAAAGAATATTCTCGTTGAGAAATCATACAACACCTATAAGGGAGAGGAAGAGCAACAAGGAGAACATGCAGAAAGGCTTTCACACTGGAAATTACTGAAGTGAATACATTTATTTTGGCTACAGACAAAGCGGCATTTATAAGAAATAGTATGAATAATTTTCACAACTGCTTAGACAGTGAAAAATCCTCATGTTTTAGGAACGAACATATTTTCGGAGTGTGGAGGAAACCAGGTGTGAAATTGTTAGCTGACAAATATTTCATTTTTACCGATTATTATTAATATATGCCATGACCGTGATAGGACCAACCTTATGAGTCATTTCTGTGCGTTCAACTTTTTGTTTGATATTAATGAAATCTAGGTTGACGATTATATCAACTGAATTGTTAATATGTAGTCGTCACATTGAGATTTCATGCAACTTATGACAATAATCATGGATTATTTTGTTCCACCTATTCAAGAAATAAATTTTGTACATCTCTACCTAGAGAGATATAAGGGCCCCTTCGATGAAAGAGTCATAACTTCAGCGTCATGTACAGAGGTGATAAAATAGAACGGATCAATTTCTTCAATAATGATATTGGTGGTGAAATCTACTGTCCAAACCTGGCATCTGATCCAATAATTTCGTGAGTTGAATATCTTGGAAATGGTTATTTTCATGCAGTTGCTTTAACGGTAGAAGTTGAAAGCATTGAAAAGACATACTTGGCCAAAGAAATGGCTATGTGCATCCATGGATATAGAGGGTGCTTTCGATAACACCTCACATGACTCCATCATCTGATCGCTAGGGGAAAGTAATATAAACACCTCACTGATCAGATGGATACATGCAATGCTGGAAAGCAGGATCATTGTTGCTGCTCTCGGAGAGGAAACGGTAAGAATGATAGCGAAAGAAGGTTGTTTTGGGATTGAGTGGAAAAATCTTACATAAGACGCCTGGTCGCCAGTGTCGGATTCTTGCCGGCTAAAAAACCACTCTCAAGTCTGGGGGACTTCTCCGAAACCGCCCTAAGGCATTTCTTCCGAGAAGTGGACTGTTTTCTTGATAACAAACGCCGCTTGATTCAGTTTCTGTGGTGGATGAACCCATTGGATTTGACCTCAAATTGAATTTCAGTGATTGCACTTCACTGAAAATCAACTATATTTTGGTCATATATAATCACTGAAATTCAATTTCAGTTCAATTCCAGAAAGTTTAATATAGTTGCTTTTCTCACAATTTGTAGCTTAAAAAAATATTCAAAAAAGTTTTATTGTATCACTATTCACGATTTTCAATTATTGGGGGTATATGGTAAGTTGAATGTCATATATGATTTGATTATGTTGTCGAACATACTAATATGATGCCAGGTCAGAGACAACTCTGTCAAAAAATCTCAACAACTACCAACCCAAATGTATTTATGAAATACTAGCTGGACCCGCAACTTCGTCCGCGTGAAATTTGTATGTTTTCCCTTGTGTTGTTCCATCTAGCTTTCCGTTAACCTATTTCTTGTATCATATCCGTTATCCCGCTATATATATATATATATATATATATATACTAGCTGACCCGACAGACGTTGTCCTGTCTGAATTTCTGTGTTCCCTAAAATTATTTTCCCGAAAACTCTCGTCCGCGTAGAATTTCTTTTTTTCTATGTTTTCCTTTATGTTGTTCCATCTAGACTATGCTTTTGACTCCTTCCGCTTCCTGTTGTCCCGTTTTCCTGTTATCCCGTTTTTTCTTCATCCCTTTATCCCCTTATCTAATCATCCTATTATCCCATTTTTTTGTTATCCCGTTATTCCTTTCCTGTTATCCCGTTATCCCCTTATCCTGTCATCCAGTTATCCCGTTTTTTCTTATCCCGTTATTCCTTATCCCGTTTTCCTGTTTCCCTTTTTTCTTATCCCGTTATTCCCTTCCGTTTTCCTGTTATCCGTTTTTTATTCATCCCGTTATTCCGTTTTCCCGTTATTCCTTTATCCTGTCATCCTGTTATCCCGTTTTGCCGTTTTTTCGTTATCCCGTTTTTCTGTTATCCCGTTTTTTCTTTATCCCGTTATCCCGTTCTCAATTTATCGTACTACAATTATTATATTCGATTGCCATCTTGCAACCCTATTGTGGATCTGTGGATAAAATAAAATAAAAATCGCGATGGAGAAATAGGGGTTGTTCGTAGAAGGGTGAAAATTTAGGGTGGTATGTATTCTTGAATGCTGTATCATAAAAAAATAAAAAACAACAAATTTTATCTGAAAAATAAAGTAAAAAATTAGGGGTGGACCACCCTTAACATTTAGGGGGATGAAAAATAGATGTTGTCCGATTCGCAGACCTAACCGATATGCACACAAAATTTCATGAGAATCGGTTGAGCCATTTCGGAGGAGTTTAATTACAAACATCGTTTCACGAGGATTTTATATATTAGATATATAAATATAAATATATATATATATATATATATATACAATATATATATATATATATATATATAAATATATATATATATATATATATATATATATATATATATATATATATATATATATACATATATATATATAATATATATATATATATATATATATATATATATATATATATATATACATATATATATATATATAAAAAGATTTTCTTGTAATGGGTTCCAGTCATCGTGGCGAGATATATACCAGTTTTTAAGTCTAATCATAAGCTTTCAAACAAAAACAGTTTTATCAAAATCGGTCTAGTAGTTTTTGCGTGATGCTCGAACAATCAAACAGACAATTACAATTTTGAAATAATATAGAATATATATTGAGTAAGCATTTATCTGTCCTGTACAATGTATCAAATATTTTATTGGATAACAAATACCGCCAAAGTTTCATTAATTGAAGGGCGGATTAAAGGGGCAGTAAGGAGGCCACAAATCAGTTCTTGGTATTGAACGAACGCATGATATGCCAAAACAAAGTTATCCTAAACATTCATTGCCACGAATGCCTTGGCTTTTTCAAGATTCTTCAAACTTGAGGGTAGGTAGCGTACAAAATGATATATTTTGATCGAAAATCCCAGGAACTGGTTGATATTATGCTTCATTGGAATTTTGAAAATCAAAGTTGTGTTTTGTGGGTAGTTGCGAGTCGTCTAGATTTCTAGCTGCGACTTCCTATGTTTTTTTCATTTTTTCATCGTGGGGTAGTTTTCAGATCGGAAATTATTCCACTGTATGAAGAGTAGAAAATTTAAATGGTAACATCCCAAACAGAAGATATTTCTTTCTTTTTCATAATTTAAAGTAGGGGTGGGTTTTTGGGGTAGTTGGATGTTTAAAATAATCAAGTCATATTGAACATTCCAATTGGACACTGAATCAAAATTTTCAGCAACAACTCTTCCTGCTATTTCCATGAGTATTCGAAGATACTTATTATATTCATTGATTAAGGGTGAGTTTTTGGGATAATTAGGAAGACGCAAATCATAATGAAGATCCAAACAAAAAATGTTCATTTGAAATTCGCCGTAATTGTTATCCAGCTTATTTTTGCGAATTTTGGAATAGTGTTGAGCTAATTTTTCCGTTAACAAATTATTTCAATATATGTATAAATCTATATACATGCTTGATTATAAAACTATTGCAAACAAACCAAAGGCAACCATATCCTATAGCATATATTGTAGTTTGAGGCTTTATTACTAAAAATGTCCATATAAAATGGAATATCCCTGCGAAGCTGTTTCTCCACGTATTACTAATCAGTCACGAACACCTACAGAAGTTAACTCCAAAAACTTTCGCTGCTTCTACGCTCGTTGATAAACGAAGTATGTAGTTGTAAAGTCTAAAAAATATTCAATAGGCCGACTCAATACTCTATGCAGCATACGTAAGCTTTTCGGACCTAGCCCCACCATGTCACTAAGACGACGGAACGGGAGAACCTGTGACGATACCAGACACCTCTGGGCAAAGTCCAGGTCCCTCCGGTGACATGGTAGCGTGATTAGTAGCTTCGGCGAACCCTCACTCGAACGGTTACTCGTCACACTTTCACACGAGTAGTATCAGGTCGAAAGTCTGATACGGCGGCGACCCATTAAACGTGACAAGAGGAGTCTTATTGACATGGGTATGACTTTTATTTTTCAATTGTATGGTGCATCCATCCATAATGCCTGTAATGTACGAAGATGGTTGTATGAAAAATTGGTCGTAATCCTTTAATTCATTGGCCGTCGCGTTCGCCTGACCTCACCCCTCCGGATTTCTACTTCGGGAGAAATATCAAACAGAAGGTTTCAAAACTAGACCAAGGAATGGAGAAGAGTTGCGAAAAATAATTCTGGCAGTGTTCAGAGAGATATCTCCAGGAGAACTGCGAAGAGTTGGAAATAACTTGCGCAGAAGGTACGACAAATGTATGTAGAATGAAGGGGGATGTATGGAACATAAAAAGAATTGAAATTGTTGATGTCACAGTTTTTCATCTTATTCATTGATATTACCTCTCTTCAGGTTTGTTTTAAATTTTATTTTTATTTCAAAATTAATAATTTGTTTAGAAATGATGAGTTTCTATTTACATTCTGTGAACAGATCACCTGAACCCGCCCCATTAACTCAATTTATTCCAATTCACACATATTCTTTTCATACAGAGTAACTTAAAGATACCTTGTATAGCAAACCGTAAAAGATATCACGTTGAAATTTAACATTGAGTTATCCGATTCTGGTTCGAATCGAATGCCCCAACCAAAATTTGGCTAAAAAAATACCTAATACGTTTTCTCAATTGTTGGCATGCATTCGGTGATCGTAGTAGGTCGTGAAAAGGTGATTGATGAAATTTTTCTACCTTATAAGAAAGGGCATATTAGAAGATTTTTTTTTAATATACAGAAATACGGGGGTAAATTGCAACACACTGTATATATATATATATATATATATATATATATATAGTTGTACACGGTAGCTTGTGAAACATGAACGGGTCGCTCTTGAACCCGCACTTTTCTGAATGGGCGAAGAGTATATTCCAGTG
>JAFIRS010009280.1:0-10750 GCA_018342105.1 Gonioctena quinquepunctata | reverse complement strand
AATGCACTCAGAAAAATATTAAGAATATATATATACATATTTTATAAAAGTTAACAAAGTATTTCATCTGTTCTACATACGGATAAGAAGATACAATATTCCAAGTATATAGTGTAGTTTACTTGAAGTAATTTTTTTATCATTCTACAAATTAAATAGTTTGACCAACAAAAACAATAGTCACAGTCACATTATAAATGATTCAATTTGCACAAACCATAAATACAGAAAACATATATGAACTTATTCCCAATCAGCAGGGTCAACACTTTTCACTTGAGAGGGCTTTTAAACGACAATTAGTTTAATTGTATTATTATTTGGATTAATCCCGCTGAAATTGTTCATTTTATTTTCACTTCGCACTGTATATTAGATTATCGATGTATGGATACGGTTTTCTATGAGGTCATGAACTTTCGATTTGAGATTTTTTGTTGACTTATCTCGTTCTTGAAGCGTTGATAAATAATAGGTAATTTTGTAAAAAATACTGGTTTACTCGTGAATTCACTTTGTTACTGTCATTACTCGGATGAACTCGATTTGAATATAATTTTTCTTACAGGCTACTTAAGTTCACTGCCTGACCACTATATTCATACTCTTCTCGTCTTTATTTCACTATGTTGTAATCGAATGAAAACTAACCTCATTTTTAGAGTACATGTTCTTTGCTTCACTGCTGAACACCGAGAGAGAGTTTGTTCGAGGCAGCTTTTTTTTTAAACCGCTTTCTTAGTTATTTGACCAACCCTCAGAAGTTAATGAAAACTTGTACGAGTTAAGATCACGGGGACCTTACTTTCCATAGTGGGATCCGAAACCACTCTTGGGACCTTGAAAAAATTCTCACCAGCTGCTCGATTCATATGCATCGAGTATTGCCCCATTTACTTTTTCAAGAATACTTTCCAGTTCTAGGTGGTGCCTAGTCCTTCAAGAAGAGTGCAACCGATTCCTGAAAAAATCTAGAATTTTTTCTACAATCCTCCGTTTATGAAAAAGTAAAAAATCTGCGGCTGTTTCGGTTTTTACGAGAATAAATACAACGATACGTTTTTTTGAACATTTTAATTAAGGAAGAACAACATATATAAATTTCTGTACATAATTTACCATTATATACAAAACAATGAGAATACATACAAATTCTTTGGTGAAATAAACAATAAAATAATCAAAAATCTCGTAACAAAAAGAGAGAAGAAATCTCGCAATAAATTATCATCAATATTGACAAAGCGACTAAAAGGCTCAGAGATATTCCATTTAAAAGTTCTACAAGGTACAAACATATTTTATTACCTCATTTACAACTATCGATCACATCATTATGACAATTAATTATAGACTTTTCCATCAAAATAGATTGGTTTAGTTTCAGTCTTACAGTACAAGATTTGTCTTCGTCAAATCCATTATTCTACTGCTATGAAATACTATTCATGTATTGCTTTCAACTGTAAAGAAACAAATCTAAAAACAAATCAATCAACGATTGCGAATTTTGCTGAAAAAGTCTATCATTTTTCAAAAACAGTGCAAAAGTTGTGATTTCTGTACTAGCCAGTAAACAGGTTATGAAAGAACTGGCACCAAATCTCATGCTATTTCGAATAGGCCTCCATTCTTGTTATTTATCGACCACAAATCGAGGAACACCCGAAAATGCCCAAGAAAAAGCTTGGAATGTTGAGCCAGTATTCTCATAATATATTTATTAGTCAATTGAAATGATAGTACACAAGTGCATGGTGAGATTATCTGAAAAATTGTGATTGTTCCACTGCATTTTATAACATTACACCTTTTCCGAAAATAAATTTTGACTATCATCCTTGGTAAGTTCTAACACAGGATTCGACAAGTAAACCTAATACTTCATCGATATCAAAAACGTTATTTATTTTCGAATAAGAAGGTAGTTTGTTCTGGTTTGTTTGGATCAAACTTCAAAAAATACTTTAAGTACAGTTGAAGACATTAAGTCAAAGCCTGAAGTAATAGCATATCAAAACTTACCAAAGACCATTTCTGAGAGTAATTCTGAACATCTAATTTTATCAGTCACATTGGTAATAATATCAGTATCAAAATACGAGGGTTAGAATAACAAACATCACAGTGAGCAATTGTATCAGCTAGTATCAAATAGTCACAGTTGGATCAAAATTATTGACCATGAAACTTTCTGAAAATGTTTAAAATGTCAGAAAATCAGTAAAATATAGAATAATGAACTCTACGATAGAACAATTCTTGTTTCACTAGTTTTGTCCCCGTACTCGTCAACTAATATCCATGAATGTGAAAACGAAAAAAATATTGCCACTTTGTGAGTTTTGTTCAACTCCAACATTCCTGGTCTAATACTGCAGCAGCAAGGGTTCAATTTGGATATCACACATGTTTTCATTGCTTGCAATAGCAAATACGACAACGACAACTAAGGGTAATAAGACGTAACGGGAGGCAAGGTAAATTCAAAAAAATTTGTAAACTTTCGCATAAATAAGGACGAACTTAACGTGATGATAATCCAGAGATTAATTTATTTTATAGTGAGATATATTTTTGTGATATGAAAATGCATGCCAGATGTTTTCAACCATGCATCTCGCGTCAAATCATGCCAGATTGACGCACCAGATCCACGCAATGTTGATTGTCGTTAGGGCGTAACGCAACGCAGATTTGAGAGCAAAACTTTGTCAAGCTTTGGCAGTACGTCACGTTAAGACGCATTATATAAAAAAATTGTTGCCATACTAGAAAATAATTTAGAAATCACCTTGCGACTCGTAACGTTGTGTTCACTTAGTAGACATTCATTTCGCCAGTCGTCGTCATTCGCAATTTTGTACCTTGCAATCAGAGGGTTTTTACGCTCACAGTGAGGTTTGCCTTCCGGATACTTCCCGCCAGAATAAGTCCAAGGCCATGCTTGCGACATGAAAGCATTCACGCGTCTTTAGGGTTTTAACAAAGGTGGCCATGCTTACAGCCGCGTCCAACTCGTAAGCAGTGCCGCGGGCTAACAACTAACCGTTTACTCTTTACTAAAGTACGCTAGAGGGTAGTTTATCGTACTGCGGCGCGGCGGGGGTTTGACTACCTTTCCGTCGAGGTATCGTGCCGCTAATTGACACCGAAGACACTTCTGGACAGCCGTAAGAGAGCAGCAGCTCCACCAGAGACTTGCACGTCGCCGCCGAGATTTCCAGGTTGAGGCTATTGGTCGACTGCGACTTGGCCGTGGCTATGCTGGCGGCCGCCTTCGCGTAAGCCAGACACGTTCTGCCGTCTTGGTCGACGCATTTGACGTCAGCGTTGTGCTACATAAAGACAAATGAAAGTAATGGTTGTGGTTCATCATATTTTTTTCTATTAGATGCTTTATCTGAATAAATATCTCTTTGGGTGGTATGTAGTGGATACTAAAGTACTCGTCAGTCAAGATACCTTGAATTCCATCATCAGTATCAAGCTCAAGGTTAATTCTAAAATATTTGAGGATGGGTTTGATTTTAGGTCTACTATATTGATTTTTGCAAGATTGATATAGAGATTCATAGATACAAATTCTCCCAATATGTTGAACTATTTTCGTTACGTCCTTACACATAACCAATTTCTCATAACTATTCCGGTTATCTTACGGTGGAACGGGTCATTAGTCACGGCCGATCGTTAACTATGGGACAGCGCCTTTGTTGTCGTCGCGTGAAAATGGTATTTTGACAGTGTGACCGTGACATTTCATTTTCGTGTCGATCGCGTTTATCGAGCGTTTGGTTTTTTCCAAGTGTTTTTCAATAGAGAAAAACCAAGAACAGTTTGTGAAAAAACAGGTGAACTGTGATTTCGTCGAACCGAAAGGATAATCGTTCTCTTTCTTGATTGGAACGTCGAGATAGGCAGGTCGACTGAGAGAATTGATTTGGGTGAGATCTATAAGTTAAATAAGTTTCACTGCTGGAGTTTAGTTGAGTAATATTATTCTCTTTATCTTTCAATTAATGTTGTAGCTGATTAGCATTTTCTTTTTTTTCCTTATGCTTGTAATATTAGAATTCTTGGATATACCGCATGGTAATTTTTGAAGGTTAAATATAGATATTTCGGCCATTTTGACAAAGCATTCATAGTACATATTGTGGCTAACGTAACATCTGTTCCGAATATTGGGAACTGATTTTTTTCATTGGAAATCAGTTCTACGCTTTTGCATTTTTTAGGTACCAGTTAATTGGTAATTTGAATGGACTAGAGCTTACTACCTCACACACCACCGGTTTGTTCCAAGGATTCCAATTGAAGTGAAGGGCGTATTTGATTGTTCGGGGACGTTGACTAATAGGACGGCTCTCTGGTAAGCAATTTTCTTTATTTCATAACTATATGTTTATGAGAGTAATTTTCTTTTCTCTTGAGAAAGAATTGCTTACAGAGAGAGTTGTACCTCTGGCCTAACGGTCTCAGAACACTCGATTCAATATATGCCTCAAGCGTAAAGTTGATTTCCGTTTAATAAATTTCTTATATCTATTACTCCATTCAATTCCCAGTGTAGCTTATTTGATTTTTGATCGTTGCAGAGTCAATTCACTTCAGTTACTACCTTGTCGCCAAGAGCAGGGAGATTCACAAATTTTTTTGAGAATTACCTGTTTATCGATTTGAAAAGGGAATTGCCGCCCTATTTCAAAATTATCTTTATCTAAGAGAGTTGTGCCCACTGAAAGACGTTCACAAATTTTTTTGAGAATTACCTGTTTATCGATTTGAAAAGGGAATTGCCGCCCTATTTCAAAATTATCTTTATCTAAGAGAGTTGTGCCCACTGAAAGACGTGAGGTCTCCCTCTTCAGTTATCTTTAAAAATTCTTCAATTAAAAGAATTATTTAACATTATCTTTATCTAAGAGAGTCGTGCCCACTGAAAGACGTGTGGTCTCTCTCTTCTTATCTTGGCTGAAGAGTATACTTTTACTCTGACTATTATCGTTGTTCAGAAACCCTATTTTTTTATGTAGCCTACTAGAGTATTTTGGTTATAACGCTATATTTTCCTTTGGCATTTGCTTTCAAATAATATATTTTTGTACTGGCAACCTTTAAATATTTTGCTTTAAAATAGTAGATTTTTCTCTGGCAATTTTATAGTGTTTTGCTTTAAAATACTATATTTTTTTCTCTGGTAAAATTTCAAGGAAATTTATATATTTCTTTTGAAATACCTTTCCTCATTGAATTTTTTTACCCTTCTGGTACATAGAATCACCTTATCAAAACTTACCTGTTTCAAAATTTAACTGAATTTGAACATCACGTTTTGGGTGAGGTTTGTTTTTTTTTTAAATTTTGTTCATTTTTATTTTTTTTTAATTATTAAAATTAACTTATAAATTTAACTCCAGAATAGCAGATTGAATTTTTTTTTGCTATCATTTGCATCTATCTTTTGACTCTCGATTAAAATTTGAAACATAAAACTTGAGGTTCAAAGGATATCCTTCGTTCTCCCTTTTTGTACATATTTTGATTCCTATCATCTTCTTCGCATGATATATACCACGGAGGGAACCCATCTACGGAGACGGAAGGACTAGTAGCCTGGGAGGTCTTACAGCACATCAATATCAGCACTGGTCCGTGAAGATCACACTCAATTCACGCTGATAAGGGGGTCTAAAACCAACTATAGAACCACCCACGACCATCTTAATCGTAACTCGCTGAAACCAAGTTCCTCCTAGAACCGCTGGGACCAGCTTCAAGAAACTAGCCTTCCTCTATCTCGCTCAAGATCTCCGAAGGTATATTCGTGACCAACAACTGGAGGAATCATAGGTGTAAATGTTCGAATTTTGATCAGAGTCAAAATTACTGGTTCCTTTTTATGTAATTTTTCCATTTTTTTAAGAGAAGTTAAATACTTTTCTAGTATTTGTAAATTTTTTTATCTTGTTCAGAATTCCAACTGGAATAAATTTGTTAAGTTGATTTATTGCATATTTATTTGCCTTCCCATACAAGCTAGGTAACATTTATTTAATTTTATTTATCTTTGACTTTTGTCTTTAGCAAGTCTGGCGCCCAATATTGAACTAGTCAAGTTAATTAATGTATAATTTTTTTTAGTGGCCAAATTTGATTAACTAGGAAAAGTCATTAATTGAACCTTACTCACGGCCTAACCGTATCCATCTGAGCAGCCTATCGGCAAAGTGATTTCACCTTGTTAAATTTGAATCATATAATTTAAAATCTGGGGTTCAAAAGTAAGGGGTGTTGCACAATTGACGCGCAAACGTGGGGCTCGAAAAACTTGACTGTTCTTTTTCTCTTTTTCGTATCTTGTCCTAGCTTGGTGGAAGACATAATAAATTTTTTGTTGAAAGAACATTTACAAATCTGATCCAAAAGAACTTGGTATATATTTATTTATATTTATATATTATCTATCTTTGATATTTTGTGATTCTTACTGCCTATATCGTTATTGAATTGCCTATATCGAAATTGCCTTATCGTATGCCTTTTTATCGTATAGCCAAATTGTCTATATCTCTATTGTATTGCCTATATCGTACCGTATTATCTATATCGTACCGCCAAATTGCCTATTATCTCTATCGTATTGCCTATATATTGTACGTATATCTTCTATCGTATTGCCTATATATTTTTGAGTATTCCATAAGTACCAGCTTTATCTATTATCGTTGAATTTTAAATTGAGCAGATTTCCAAGTCCAACATGAATTCTAATCACTTGAAAACAAATGAATTGACTTATGAGCTAAAAATTCGTGGAGTAGAACCTACCGGTGATGTAGATGCTAAACGAAAAATTTTAAGAGGACTTTTAAGTCAGGAAAATGCAAATCGTAGTTTTCGTGGCAAGTTTTACAAATCCATATGAACATGCAGTGGATGATCTTGAATTGAGAGCAAGTATCGCTGATTTGAAACAAGTTATATCTAGTTTTGTGGATCTAAGGAAGATCCGACGTTTAACCGAATTTCAAGTCGATTAGCTCATTTGTCGAATCGTTTGTCCAGACTTTCTGTTGATGATCAAGATGAAGAAATTGCTAGAAAAGAAATTCAGTATCTGGTGTTGGAGTTGGAAGCTGATTTTGATTTGAAAGTTTCTCCAAGTACTTCGACTCCTACTCAATCTTGCCCTCCTGTGGCTGCTAATGTTTTTTCGAATAATCGATCGGTTGCTCCATATAAATGGAATATCTCTTTCACGGGTTCAAATCAGAAAGAATCAGTTAATTCATTTTTGGAAAAAGTTGAATTATTGCGAGAAGCACGAGGTGTTTCAAAAACCGAACTTTTTCATTCGGCTTGTGATTTGTTTAAAGGTTCTGCCTGGACATGGTTTGTCAATAATAAAAATAATTTCCATAATTGGGATGAGATTGTTATTGCACTAAAAAAAGATTTCCTTCCTTATTTTTATGAAGAAGACTTAGAACGTGAAATTAATTCAAGAACTCAAGGTTCTACTGAAAGAGTAGCTTTATTTATTTCTTCTATGGAAGGTCTTTTTAATCGTTTATCTAACAAACCAGATGAAGAGACTAGAGTTCGCAAAATTCGTAGAAATTTGTTACCTTTTTTCATTTCGTCCTTGGCTTTACAAGATCCAAAAACTGTCACTGAACTTTCTGATTTGTGCAAAAGATTGGAAGAATCTCGTTTATGGGCTGATCGTTATAAAGCACCCCCTAGTCGTGGTACTGGTTTATTAGAACCTGATTTGAGTAGTCCCTATAGTGGAGCAGGTACTTCGTTTTCTTGCTCGTCCCCTCCCGTGAATTTTAGGAAGAATCTTCCTGGTTCAAATATCTCTGCCTTATCGAACACTCGATGTTGGAATTGTGACTTGGCTGGTCATACTTATCGTGAATGTAGAAAACCCAGGTCCATATTTTGTTATGGATGTGGTTTGAAAAATACCGTTAAATCAAATTGTCGTAACTGTCGTTCAAAAAACGGGAACCAAGGTGGCGAAAACCTGGACGTCGTCACCAGTCAGTTTACCGAAGGTCCAGAAAACCAACCAGCCAAATCCCAATCCAAAAAATATCGAAAAAAGCAAAGCAAACAGGAACATTAAAAACTTCTGCCTCGGAATGGCAAAATTGGTTATGTACCGTTAAAAATTTCTTATCTCTGTAAATATAAATCCTATTTTCGTTAGAAAAATTAATGATAATCGTCCCTATCTTAATGTCGAATTTTTTGGTCAGAAAATTTTTGCCCTTGCTGACACTGGCAGTAATTCTTGTATTTTGGGTTCTGCAGGGTTTAGTCTACTGCAAAAATTTAATCTCCCTATTAAATATGAATCTATGGCCCATGTCACTACCGCTGATGGTAAGCCTCAGGATTTTTTGGGTTATATTTTGGCTCCTATTTCTCTAAATGGTGTTACTAAGGATTTGAAAATTCTTATTGTTCCTTCCGTGACTCATAGTCTTATCTTGGGAATGGATTTTTTCCATCTCTTCCGTATTCAAGCCAACTTTAGTAATTTATCGTATTCTGTTGAATCCAATATCTGTACCGTTAACACCATCCTGCCATTTTCTGAACTTACGTGTTCACAGAAAACTGAACTTCAGGAAGTCACTGACCTTTTCAAATCTATAGCTCCTACTGATAAACTCGGTCTCACTCAATTGTTGACACACCGTATTGATACTGGTGATGCCAAGCCCATTGTTCAAAGACAATATCCTTTGTCCCCTACCATGCAAGAGCATTTGAACAAGGAAATTGATGAGATGTTGAAGCTCAAGGTCATTCAACCTTCCCAATCTCCCTGGTGTAGCCCATTATGGTTGGTTCCGAAACGTTCTGGAGATTTCCGGGTTTGTTTTGATGGTCGGAAGCTTAATGCAGTCACAGTCAATGATGCATATCCTATGCCTCTTATCGATAGTATCTTAAACAAATTACGGGATGCTAGGTATCTTACCTCCATTGATTTGACTAAGGCTTTCTTTCAAATTCCTTTAGAGGAGTCGTCTAGACCCAAGACCGTTTTGCAGTGTATGGTAGAGGTCTCTTTGAGTTCACTGTCTCTCCCTTTGGTTTGAGCAATAGTCCGAAACTTATGGCACGTTTGATGGATATTGTTATTGGACCATCTTTGGCTCCATTTTGTTTCGTTTATCTTGATGACATCATCGTGGCCACTCCTAGTTTGACTTCATGTCAAAACTTTGAAGGAGGTGTTTCGCGACTTAAACATGCTAACCTCACGGTTAATTTGGATAAGTGTGAATTTTGTAGACCCTCTCTTGTTTACCTAGGTTTTGTTGTAGACCAACAAGGCTTAAGGACAGATCCCGAGAAAGTTTCTGCTATCGTTAACTATCCCACTCCCAAAAATACCACTGAAATCAAAAGGTTGATAGGTCTCGTCAGTTGGTATCGTCGATTTATTAAAGATTTTTCTTCTATTTGTTCACCCATATCTGATCTTCTTCATGGTCGAAAGAAAGGTCAACCCATAACTTGGACTCCAGAAGCGGAGGAAGCATTTTCAGAAATTAAATCTCGTCTTACTTCAGCTCCTGTGTTAGCTAGTCCTGATTTCACAAAGCCTTTTGTGATTCAGTGCGATGCCTCAGATACTGGCGTAGGTGCTATTTTGTACCAAGAATGTGACGGTGTCGAACATCCTGTAGCTTATGCAAGTAAGACTCTTACTACTTGTCAGCGTAAATACACAGTTACTGAAAAGGAGCTGTTAGCTGTCATTTTTGGTATAGAAAAGTTCCGAAGCTATATCGAAGGAACCAAGTTCACGATTGAAACTGACCATGCCTCCCTTATCTATCTTCATAACTTATCTAACCCTTCTGACGTTTGACTAGATGGGCCGTGAAACTTTCTCAGTTTGACTTCACTATTAAGCATCGGAAAGGTTCCTTAAATGTAGTGGCAGATGCCTTATCTCGTTCTGGTTGCTGAAATTTCCGTTATCGATGTCTCTACTTTTCAGCCGGATGCATGGTATACTTCCATGATCCAGAGAATCCAAAAACCCGAAGCTTATTCCTCATTCCGTGTCGAAAACGGTATTATCTACAAACATATCTTTTTCTCACCACAATCTAGTTAGTAATCTAACTGATTGGAAAATAGTTGTACCTTCTGCCAATCGGCAAGAAATTTTTAAGTTTTATCATGATAACGAAACTGCTGCCCATTTAGGAATATCAAAAACCCTTTCTCGTATCTTAGAATTATATTACTGGCCAAAAATTCGCAAAGATGTCTATAGGTATGTTACAAAATGTCCTGTTTGTGCTGCTTGTAAAAGTTCGAATTTACCTCAAGCGGGTCATATGGGATCTTACAAAATGTAAATTTTCCTTTCCAATGTGTTTCGGCAGATTTGTTAGGTCCTTATCCTAGGTCCAAAATGGTAACCAATATGTTTTGGTGTCGTAGACTGGTTTACCAAATATGTCTTAGTTCATCCAATGTCTAAAGCTATCTCAAAAAATATCGTAAAATTCATTGAAAATAATGTATTTCTTATCTATGGTGTGCCTCAAATTTTTATTGTGGACAATGGAAGCCAATTTGTTAGCAAAGAATTTAAAAAGTTAATGACAGATTATCGAGTTCAAAAGATTTGGTATAATGCCAAATATCACCCTCAAGTTAATTTTGCTGAAAGAGCTAATAAGGTGATAGTCACATCCATTCG
>JAFIRS010009279.1:0-10755 GCA_018342105.1 Gonioctena quinquepunctata | reverse complement strand
TGCTTTTTCGACCATCGTTCACAAAACTCCATAGTCTGAAATGGTCTCCAGGAAAAAAGTTTTGTGTGGTCTTGACTTTGAAACAATGATAAACGTTTCTCTTTAAAATATTTCCTACAGTTCTTTCATTCAAATTCACTTCGTCGGCGATCTGTCCACTCAAACAAGGTGTGGTTTCTTCCAATGCACCCACTTTGGTTTCTCTAATTTCCCGTTCCTCGGGTATTTGTCTAGGGATGCGGTGGTGGGTTTGGTGGGACAACATTTTTGAATGGCCACACACCAACATTCTGAAATTTGATTGGGACGTCGCTTCCGTGGTAGGGTCATTCCGAAAGCCACGGGAATAGATTTCGGTATCTTGTACAAAATTACCCCGAATACCACTTAACGATCTGTACTTTCCTGTGGGGGGAATATCGGCATGTTTCAAAGGTTAATTGCCACGGTTTTTTTGTTTTCGCAACCACGGCTCGGCAAGAATGAGTTGCTGTGCGCTGTATCGCATTGCCACGTGGTCAGTTAATACGTCGGGTGGGGTAACAGGAGGGGCGCACAGCAGTGCGTCTCTCTTGTTTATGTGGTTTTATTATATCATTGCGTTCCTTGTTGCTCGTGTAGATTTCTGTCTATACCCCAGATAATTCGTTTCCGATGCTGTACATATATGGGCTACAAATGGCCAGCAAGATTTTGTTTCATATCCATACAATACTCGCAGAATTGTATGTAGAGCGTTCAATATTCCACCGTGTAGACTGACACATACCCAAAAATTCATTACCCTTTCCTTTTTCTCTTTTCACTGAGAATTATCTGCGGGAGATCGTTCCACAACACAAGCCTAGTTTTGGTGGCTTCTCCTGCTTTCAATTTCAATATTTAAGTTTATCACTTTATGTTAGGTACATGATCAAATGACTTTATGGAGTTAAGTTGAGAGTAAAATGACCATGCGCAATTACTATGTGATTGCCTTGTAACTGAATTACTACTATGTAAATTACTTTGTTACCGAATAAAAAATAATACTATATGTTATTCGAGAAATGTATTACTTTATCACTAGTTTTATTCCATTATCAGAATATTCCACAATTACTTTTTCCAAAAAAATAATTCTGCTCAGAAACAAACTTTGCTGGGTTTGACAGAGATGTGGAAGAATTACATTTTGAATTTCTCACTGACCGTTATATGGATAGCTCTTCATGATGAACTAGAATTAAACAATTCAGAATACTAGTTTAGCACAATTCGTTAAAAATATTGAGCATAGTTGAATCATAAGTTTCAACATAGGTACTCATGTATGTTATTCACCATATAGCCTAGTCGAGAAGTGAGTTTCCTGCAAAAAATCGTTCCACAGTCTACCAAAAATGTGAGCGATGGCTCATTCGATTCGGGATGTCATTCTGAGGAAGACGCATTTTGCGATTTTTTCCACCGACAAAAATTTGCAATTTTTTTTGACAAAAAATTAAAAAAATGTAGCGGCCTTAGTTTTTTTGGCATTAGCTCAAAAACTATTGATGAAAGAGAAAATTAAAACAGGTTCTCAAAGAGGGAGAAATATCCCATGAAAATTCTGTGAAAATAACCAAAAACTAATTTTGAACAGTTTGTCGTATATGGTTGTTTTTGATATTTTTTTAACCATTTGAAAAATATATAATGCCAATCAAAGTCTCTTGACATGTTTTTTGGGTAACCTTCCACAGTCTGAAAATGAAAATATAGTCAGGAAAATCTATACAAGTGTAGAAAGGGCAAACTAATTAGTTCACCTCGATAAGTTATTGCGTTCACCAAAGTATATTTCCTATAAAAAAATGATTCAATTAGTCAATAACTTGTCGTTTTCTGAATTTGCCTATAATTTTTTTTTTTTTTAAATTCAAAAGATACTTCTCTATATAGTTTTTGTTTGACGTTTCGGGGATTATATTTGCCCCCGTTCTCAAAATCTTCCAAATCTCCTTTAATTGTTTTAATAATTTGGATTTTTTCTTGCAGAGTCTTTTTCGCTTTCTCAACTGACGGATGTCAATTGAGATCTGCCAAAAAAGTTTGAGAGTGACGTATTGCTCATTTGATATATGGGGTGTTGTTCAGATCAGTTTATTAGCATTCTACCATATCTCACTTCCTCTCTGAGTAGAGAAAACCATGTATGATCCATTTCAACAGAATTTGTTGAAAAGCAGTTGTTATTGGAAAGAAGAATCCAGGCCGTTTCCTTCAATTTTCTCCTCTCTTGATGTGGTTCTTTCATCAAGATTTTTGTCCCATTCCATTCAATCGTATAATCGCCATTGGATGTGAGGATATGTTCTGCAGTTTCTGATCCGGTTATTTGTCGATTTCTGATGTAACTCTGATGTTCACTTTGGCGCACTTCCAATGGTCTTGACGTTTCACGTACCCAAAAAACATGTCAAGAAATGTTGTTTCTCCACAAAAAAACACATTCATTCAATGCCAATCGGAGGTTGTTTATAACTAATTGTTAAGTGAATAAACAATTACATTATTCCATCATCAGAATATTCCACAATAACTTTTTCCAAAGAAATAATTTTGCTCAGAAACAAACTTTGCAGGGTTTGATAGAGATGTGGAAGAATTACATTTTGAATTCATCACTGACCGATATATGGATAGCTCTTCATAATGAACTTCAGAATACTAGTTAAGCACAACTCCTTAGAAATATTGAGCATAGCTGAATCATAAATTTCAACAGAGGTACTCATGTCTGTCATCTACCATATAGCCTATTCAATAAGTGAGTTTCCTGCAAAAAATCGTTCCACAGTCTACTAAAAATGTGAGCGACGGCTCATTCGATTCGGGATGTCATTCTGAGGAAATCATATTTTTCGATTTTTCCCGCCGACAAAAATTAGCAATATTTTTTGACAAAAAATTAAAAAAATGTAGCGGCTTTAGTTATTCGGCAATAGCTCAAAAACTATTGTTGGAAGAGAAAATAAAAACAGGTTCTTGAAGAGGGAGAAATCTCCCATGAAAATTCTTTGAAAATAACCAAAAACAAATTTTGAACAGTTTGTCGTATATGGTTGTTTTCGATATTTTTTTAACCATTTGAAAAAATATAAAATGCCAATCAAAGGTTGTTTATAAGTAATTGTTGAGTAAATAAACAATTAATTATTAATAAAAAAGTGCTCATTAAAAAATAACCAAATATGATTTTCAAGGAAAAAAACCTAATATATCAGTTAAATAATAAAAAGAAGAAGAAAAAAAACAAGTTTTTTTTTTTTTTTTTAATTTTAATAAACTCTCAGCAACCTCATGCAAAAAAACAATTTTTGAAAAAATTCAACTTATCCTTTTGTCTATGAATATTTCATTAAAAAAGGCGTAATTTTTTTAAAACGTTGTAAAATGCCTTTGTCAGACATAAAACTGATAATAATGTGAAATATCGATGAAAAATTTGACAATATTTACTCGATTTCTCATTTTTTGTTGACTTGAGAAATTTATAATTAACAAAACAATCAACTATTAAACAATTTGATAACGTGATATTATTGAGTACCTACATATGTAAAATGTGCTCCAGGAAGCAAAAAAAAGATGTAGTCATTTTGTGAAAAATTCATTTATCAATTAATTTCTCTCGAGACACTGAGCTGAGCACACGTTGGCAAATTGGCTCCTCAATAACAATGCAAATTACTTACCATATAATTGATCAGAAATAAATATTGAAGTTCCTATAAAGTGAAAAAGAGCGATAAAGACACATAAATCAAGTTGTATATTGTTAAAGACACTAAGTGCTTGATCAAAGTGAATTCAAAGTCAGGTGAGTGAGCAAGATAACATAACCCAAAAGTGGCAAGGTGGCGCTCACTCAGCCTTCAGCCTTCCTTCGATTCAGCAGAACAGTTTTGTTGAAAATTCGGCGACGCCCACTTTGGGTCGCAATACACAGATTAAAACGTCGCCAGACAAAAGTAATTCGACAGCTGTGAGAGTTTCATTTGATGTGCAGTTCTCAGATTGACGAGAACGCGGGCAAATAAATATGGAAAAACCACTCGACCCCAAAAATAAACCCCCAGATCCTGACAAAAATGCCACACTGGACAACAAAAAAGATCGTGATTATTATAAAGATGAACTAAATAGAAACGCACTTGATACTAGTGAGGAAAGTAATTATCTGAATGTCACGTCCGACATTCAGAACATGACAATAAAATGAAATCAACTAAAAATGAAATTTCAAGCTTGCAGAAGAGCCTAATTTATGAGAAGGAAGATCAACCCGCTGAGGACCCTGTGTCCGTGGTGATAGAACTTGACGCCCTCATAAAAAATTATGATAGTAAAAATGAACCTTTGCAGTTTCATATCGGAAACACTTTATACGAGTATAAGAAAAGCAAAAATATCAACGAGTATCAAGTAAAACCACTCCAGATAGCCCAAATACCTCTGATGACTATGAGGACCGTATTTGAAGCGAAGAACAAACCCCTCATAATAGATATACCTAAATCACCAGAAAAAATTAATATGGACACGGAAAATCCGCCTCAAAAGCATGAAATCGTACTGCTTTCCAGAGAAAATGAGAAAAGGGCAAACAAAAAGCGCGAAACCTTACTCAAAAATAGAAATAAAAAAAAAGCAGATGTAATGAGGGACGATCAACAAATTGAAATGCAAGCAATCATGCAAGTTGTCTCCTCAACAAACACTTTCTCAAAAGTAATTAGAAACAAACAAATAGAAGAAGAAAATGACAAAAATATACAGAAACATCCCCCAAAAACTGTACTGGAATTGAAGGAGGAAGGGCAGAAAATAATCGAGGAAATAACGACACAAGCCAGAGCCAAAGCCAGAGGTATTATCTCAAAACAAATGAAGCCTTTTCCCCAGAAATACTACAAAAAATGTACATAAAAGCTTTCAATCACATAGTGATGGAAACAAGACAGAGCGAGCAGAATTCGAATGTATCGACCATAAGATCAGATAAACTGAGGAAACCGCAGAGTCCTAACAAAACAAAGGAGGTTGAATAAACTTTTGAACAAAATGTATCTAAATACTGTCCACAATGCAAATATAAAGTTGAATTATGTAGTCGCTGACAGCTACCAATAAATCTTGATGATGATTTTTTCAATTTTTTTTTCCAACTGACATTTCACAGAATCGGGGCTGTTCTTGCACCTCAACACAACAAAAATTGTCCATGCCGCCTGCCTTGAAAGACTTTAGTCTTTCAATATGAAATAAGAAAACACTGCATGGACAGTTCTGAAGTTCAATAAATTGGTAATTAAGCTATTCTAGTAATAGCTCGTTTTAAAGTTCCAATCGATAGTTTGCGTCCTAGAGGCCTCTTACTATTTGAAAAATCGTCAGTAACCAAAACAAGATCTCCAACCTTGATGTTTGACGTTTCGGTATGCCAACGTGCACGTTGCTGTAAAGTAGAGAGGTACTCTCGCTTCCTATTTATTTTTTTGTATATGCTGCCATCTGGAAAGACGGTTCATCTTCACATTGCTGAGATCGAATTCTACTATTCCTGTTAATGAGTCTCCGAGGAAAAAATTATTGGTAGTGAGAGGGGTTAGATCTGATGGGTCAATCGAAATTGGAGTTAGGGGTCTAGAATCAACACATAATTCAATTTGGGATGAGAGGGTTGCATACTCTTCATAAGTCAGAAGAGTATCTCCAATAACCTTTTTTATATGTTTTTTGACAGATTCCATTGAGGATTCCCATAAGCCACCAAAATGTGGGCTTCTGGATGAGATGAAATGACAACTGATTTGATTTTTCGATAATTCTTTGAAGAATAATTTGTTGTGGGATTGTTTTATCATGAATTCGTGTACTTATTTGAGCTCATTGTCAGCACCTTGAAAATAAGTAGCGTTGTCACTATAAAGATGCCTACAATTTCCTCTTCTTGGTGTAAAACGACATAATGCTGCTAAAAATGCTACAGTAGTTAGACTCGTAACCAATTGAATGTGAATTGCTTTTGTTACAGAACATACAAAAACTGCTATATAACATTTTGAATCACGTTTTACCCTTTTTGTTACTGTCCTTGATAAACATAGGACCTCCATAATCAACTCCAGTTATTTGAAATGGTTTGATTTCTTGAACTCTGTTCTCTGGTAGATTTTCCATTTGCTGCACTTCTGTTTTTGGAAAAGTTCGAAAACATTCAATACATGATCTAGTGATCCTTTTTACTGCATTTTTGCCAGACAAAATCCGATATTTTAATTGTAAGTTGAACAAAGTGGCTTAGATTCCTACATGTAATTGTTTTCCATGC
This sequence comes from Gonioctena quinquepunctata, assembly GCA_018342105.1. Lineage (NCBI taxonomy): Eukaryota > Metazoa > Arthropoda > Insecta > Coleoptera > Chrysomelidae > Gonioctena > Gonioctena quinquepunctata. Next base: position 4,397 of record JAFIRS010009279.1, on the reverse strand, counting down.
TCATGTTTGATGAGAAGCACTGCCAGGGGATGTTTTGCTGATAACAGATAGGGAAGTTTTTGTGAATTTGACACATTTGCATGCTGGATTCCCCTACCCGCAAAGCTTTCTCTGCATCTAGATATGGATTCAAATTCAAAATGTTACTTCTTCTGTGAAGTTTTTTGCCTCTTTCCAGTTGTGTGATATCCATTGGAAAATCAGATTTTTGTGCCATTTTCACTAAGCGTACCGTAGCCATTTCTGATTCCTTGGCAGAAATGTGTCCTGTGATTCTATCTGTACTCTTTATATTTGGAATTTATCTCAAACACCATGCCGTTAATCGCTGAAGCTGCATGAATGATGAATATTTTGTGAATAGGAATGACTCTGAAACTACTGAATGTGTTATTGTCTTTTATTTTTTCTTCTCTAGCTCGATTGAACTGAAGTCTCTTGAATATTCTCCTAATGTTTTTGGCCACTTGAATTCATCTCTTTTCAACCATGAGTGCCCATTCCACCAAAGCTTGTTGATATTTCCATGGGGATATTTTCCTCTAGAAATTAGGTCTGCTGGGTTCTGTGGCCCTTGTATGTGGTTCCACATGTTTCTTGATGTGAGTTTTTGAATTTCACTTATTCTGTTGCCGATGAAAATTTTACATTCGCTTGGAGACATGGAATTCCATGCTAAGGAAATGGTGGAATCTGTCCATAGATAAATTTCGTTTAATGATATCTTAAGGGAGTTCTTCATCTTCTGTGAAAGTTGTGATAGTAGTAGAGCACTACACAACTCTAACCTTGGCAATGTAATGAGCTTCAAAAGAGCTACTCGTGATTTGGATGATATTAAATGTATTGAATGATTTCCCTGTGAATCGGTTGTTCGACAATAAATACATGAACCATGAGCTAGTTGTGAGGAATCACAGAATCTATGTATATCAATTTTGACATATGTGTTGAAATTCGTTATTTTTCTAGGTACCTGTAATGTATTCAGGCATTGTTGTTCTTCAATGTACCACCCCGGACAACAAACATACATTCAACGGATGTCCCTTTTGTATCCATCAGGTAGCCGGATATCCATGGACGCCCATTGGATAACCATCTTGTTATATCCAATGGACATCAAAATTTTAACCTACATTGGACATCCATTTTGTATCCATAAGGTAACCGGATATCCATGAGTAGGAGATTCAAGCCGGTTCTAGATCTCCCCCCACCATTTAATACCTTGACCCCCCAACGCACGCCCCTGACCTTGAGAAGGGTGTTTGGTTGCGTGTATAAGTGTATCGTTTAACCTTGAAGTGACCTTGAGATGTGGTGGGGTAGAACGCACGCCCCTGACCTTGAGAAGGGGGTTTAGCTATGTGTGTAAGTGTATCGTTAACCTTGAGAAGGAGCGGGGTAGAGGACATTGCATATAATTCAAGGTGAGGCTGTCTCATATGGAGTCTGACATTGAAGGGTAACTCAGGGTCGAGTGGATGGATAACATTGGGACGGCAGAAGGCACATAGTCGTACGTGATCATGTGTAACGTTGTCTGTCCTTCACCTTGAGACACCCTTGAGCATTGGTGGAGAGTGCATATCGTTCTAGACACGCTTCACCTTGGGATGACCTTGAGCATTGGGAGAGAGTGCATATCGCTCTAGACTCCCTTCACCTTGAGACGACCTTGAGCATATCGTTTATCCCACATTCGACCTTGTATGACATTGAGTTGGGATCTGTGAACGGATAAACATTTTCGAAGTGACCTCCACACGAATCCACTCTGACGTTGTTTCAAGGTCGAGTCGGTGGAACCAAACGGAGTGTGACCTTCATATTTATATAGGGTGGGGATTTTGTCCCTTATAAAATGCTTGAAGACATTGTCGAGAAATCATAAGTTGAATATATTCATTAGAGTGCATACAGAGTACGAGAAAGTTCTCAATTGAGTGAGTGTATTTTTTATAAGGTGAAATAATCTATATTTTTCCATACACTCTTACTATGTCTCTTTCAAAAGTAGATTTGAAGAGAATCAATTCTTCAATAATTGAACAGAGGGTGGGAGCTTTTGAACAAAGACCAATATCATCATTACCCATCGGTAAAGCTTTCAACATAATTTGTATGACGATTTGTATAACCCGATATGGGAGATCTATTCTGATGACATTACGTGATGATAATAATACTTTATTCAAGTCATGGTTGTCAAAAAGTATTTCAGATGAATTCAATGCAGACAATGTCAACTGCATAAATGCTTCAGATTTCAAATATACAATAACATATTTAGGTCAGAGTCCACAAGTATCAGGGGGTTTAAGAACTCGACCCTTGTAGAATTCAACTTCATTGAATGATAATTTTGTTTAAATGTTAATTTGGATATAGATTTTATTTAGCATCAATTTTTTTTAGTAATAAAATATTGAAAATTATTGAATATATTAACAATTCTTTTTCGTTTCAGTTTTCAATATGTGGATGCATTACTCGAGTCAATGTTGGACGGAAGCCGTGGACATCAATACAGCCATCGAAAGATTGAACTCCTACTTGAATGCCTTGAGTCAAGATGCCCACCATGCCACAAACTATGATTTGAACGTTTGCTTCGATGAAGACGAAATGAGAAGATGTATGTGTGATCATGAAAAGTACAATGCTGGTGCTGAAATTTGCAACAAATTCAGTGAAGGAGCCTTGAACTTGCAGCAATTCTGTGAAGAAATGATTTAATTGGACCTGGAAGGATTTCTCCACACCCTCTTACCATTCCTACCCGATGACATCATCAAGAAATATCAACTCTATGATGAACATGATGATATTTGATATGAAATAAAACATATATTTACAAAATCTTGTTCATTTATTTTTCCATTACACATATACAAGTGATAATTGAATACAATATGGATTTAATTGATGTAAAAAAAAAATTAATTCAAGTTTTACTCAATATGAATTACGAACAGAACCATCCAACGCATTGTAAGTCAGGAAGTTGTCGTGTATAATAAGTGCATAGACTTTGGTGTTGGCTGGAAATTTAGTTTTTCTTGTTTCGAACTCCTGCTTGATATCCACTGTAGATGATTTTGTAGCATTCGGTTGATGTGAACAATCAATGATGAACAGGGGATTCTGTTGAAATGCCTCAAGGTCCATAAGAGGTTCACTCATATCTTTGTCATAATAACTACGTTGAAAGTCATCATATGCATGGTAAGCTGAAAGGAATAGTTTTTTATCAAAGTCCAGGTTCCAACGCTCATATGGGTAGACTTCAGAGTTCAAATACACTCGAATGTTATTAATGTCTGCATTTATGAATTTTGTCACATCCAGTGTTCTGTTTTCGGATGCGTTGGTACTTTGAAAACCAATAATTATGAAGCGAGGTGTTTCCAAAGTGTTGGTTGTTTCAATTGCCCATATGTCTGAAGATATGCTACGCAATGAGTGTAATTCATAAAGATCCCACATACGATGAGCCAACTTGATTTTTGAATTCAGACCACTCTTATTTATTCTACTGAATAATTTGAGCTTCTGCTTGTCATCGGGCACAACATGTTTTATTTTCCATTCAATCTTTATAATTTCCAAATAGGCATCAACGTCTCCAATATATGAATTTTCGAATGAGCGAGCTATAATCAAAATCAGTTCTTGTTTTGCATTCAGAATGCTCTTCTTATAATCCTCGGCAATACCCATCAAATATTTTAGAGGAAGTTTTCCACTGAATAAATGACTGGGTGCATCAATGATGTGTTGTTTTGTGTCGGAAAGTCCCCATCCAGTTGTCAAAAGCATGTGAGAGTGTGATTGACCAAATGAAACCATATTCTTCATTGTGGATGTTATGCCTGGTTTTCGAACAACGGCAACTTGCTCACCACCCATTTCATAGCGGATCTCATCGAAGAGGAATGCCAAAGCATTGTTGGAAAGATAGCATACTTTGTTCACTTCACTTGGTTTGAATTTTCCCTCAATGTAAATGAAACTGTCGGCAATGTTTTACCTCTTTCAGATCATTTCTGCTCGCACTTGCCGAATTTATAGCTCTGCTTATACCTGCAGCAGCACCGCCCAAACTACCCAATGCAGACAATCCGGCAAAAATTGGTATCAATGGTAAAATTCCACCAACTTTCGGAATAGGTATTATGGGAGGAGTGCGAATTTTTTTCTTTCCACCTGCTGCTTTCAAATATTTACGTGCTGCTTTCAATGCCATTGTTGTGGCCATTTTTCTGTTGTTTGTCACGAATTGATTACCTCCAGCTTTATGTAATTCATCCCGAACTTTTCGTACAACTCCTGCTCCGAATGCTACTTTTCTGATTTTATTTCGCCCATTTTTCTTCGATGATTTATTTTTT
>JAFIRS010009278.1:0-10766 GCA_018342105.1 Gonioctena quinquepunctata | reverse complement strand
AAACCATATTTTTTTACCAAAATCTAGTTTGGGTCGTATTAGACTGTAGTAAAAAATTTTAGGGATTTCAATATTTGTGAAATTTGAGGGTTGCCTGGTTGGTATCATAAGTAATACCAAGGTCTTTTACTTTAATACATCGCATCAGAACCTCGTTACCGATCATATATTCGAATAAGACAGGGTATTTTATTCTACTAATAGTCAGTGTCATACACTTATTAACGTCGAATTACAGTTTATTAGTCAGACATTCATAGACTCTGTTAATATATTTTTGAAGCATAATACAATCACGTACTGTATGTATTTAATAATAATAACTTTATTCACTCAATAAATACAAATACAAAAAATTGGATAGTTACATGGCAGAAGTGTATAAAGCGTTTCAGCGATAAGTGCAAGCACTTGTTTCGCGAAAAAAATATCAAAAGTTTATAAATGAAAAAATATATATAAAAAAACAATAAAAAAATTTAGTGAAGCAAACAAAACAAAGCAAATCAGCGTCGGGTGATATAGAATGTACCTAATAACAAATTGAACTATACTACTTACTATACTATTACATAATTATAAAATATAGAATATAAATGTAAAATTTAAAATGTAGGATATAGAATATAGAATATAAAATGTAAGATATGAAATGTAGAGTTTAAAATGTACAATGTAAAATGTAAAATGCAACATGTAAAATATAAATAATGAAATGTATAATCTTAAAAACATTAATTAATGGGCAATGGACAGTGAACAGTAAATTATGAACAATAAGTAATAAACATTAAACGATGAAAAATAAGCATGATGAAAATGAGAGTGTTCATATTTATTACTAAGTTCCGTCTACTATTCCAATTTGGATCAAATGAGGGATATTTAAATAAAGATATAATATGTACTATTTCATTTAACTCTATCCTACTGACGTTTCTATTGAATTGTGAACGATAATTCTAGGACTGTCCAGTATATATGTTCTCAATTTTTGTTTTAATAAGTTCCTAAGCTGGTTTTTCACTTCATTCGGGAGAATATTAAGAAGTTTTGGGGCCAAAAACTCGTTTGATCTTTGACCGATTGATTTAGTCATGAACGGAATGGGATGTAGATCTTTTTGACGTGTGTTGTATTCATGTATACGATTTTCAGTTTTATTGGTTGCACGATAGTTAATACATTTATAGAAGAATTCCTGCCTCAAATCAAATACTCCAGATTCTTTATATGTGAGCTCTGTAGTCTGTAGTCTTTTTTTTATGCAACAGTAGTTTCAAGAATCTTCGTTGTAAAATTCCTAGAGGGGTTATATGTTTTTTGCGTGCTGCTCCCCAAGCCAGTATCCCATATTTCAAATGACTGTCGACAAGTGCAAAATAAACAACTTTCAGCTCTTTCATAGGTAATATACCACATAGAAATCTGAATTTATATAGTATGAACTGTAATTTTTTTATTGTATATTAAATATGGACATCCCATCTTAAATGGTCATCAATGAAAATTTCTAAGTATTTGACACTTTTTGCCGGTAGTATACGCCGGTTCGATCCTCTCTCACCTAAATCTATTGAATTGAATTTTGGCTTATTAGATTCATAGCAGGTAAATGGCAAGTTCTGAGTTTTTTCCAAGTTCATGGCTAATAATTCTTGATCAAACGAATGTTTGATATGTGAAATATCATTTTGAACTTTGATCTGTAATTCGTTCCAGTTTGTTTGAATATTTTCAAATCGTCCGCAAATAATAGGCATTCAGAAGATTGCAGCACAGACGGCAGATCGTTAATGAAAATAAAAAATAGAAGGGGTCCTAAATTTGAGCCTTGGGGAACACCCGAGTTGGCTTAAAATTTTCCCGATGTATTTCCGTTATGTTTCACTTTTGAATTTCTATTTTCTAAGTAGCTTTTTATTGTCTTGAGGAAGTTACCAGTCAGCCCAAACTTGTATAATTTTAATAACAGTAAGTCATGATATACTTTGTCGAACGCTTTACGAAAATCTGTTTAGACTGTGTCTAATTGGGATTTGCTTCCCAATGTTTCGTACACGGAATTTCCAAAAATGAACGGTTTTGTACTAATAGATTTATTGGCGATGAATTCATGTTGTTGGGATACAGAACACTTCCCAATATAGTTTTACAGGGTCCTGCAACAGTGGCGCGGTGTTCAATATCTCCATTTAGGAAACAGATAGGAATCTATATTTCTATAATATTACCTTATTGCTCGAACTCGACAAAATTAAAAAATTGTCGGTCACACGGGGTGTTCAATTTGTTCTGGGCGGATCCCAATTGTGTTTTTTTAAATGGCATCCTATATTTTTTATCGCTTTTTCGGTTTCTACATAGAAAATAAAAGATACTTTATTCATATCTTCACTTCGAAAATATTGACGGTTTTCGAGATTTCTAGCATGACAGGTTTTTCTTCCAATATTCGTCACTAAGAATATTTTAAATCATAAAGTTGTGCCAAGTCCAATTTAATTTTTTGTTTTGGTCAAATATTCTACATCGGTAACTCTCTCAAACGATATATCTGAAATCGACCTGTGATATACAGGGTATGAAAAACAGCTTGCCACATATTGGAAATCAAAATTTGCAGAATCTTCCTTATTTTAAATGGAACACCCTGTATATTATCGATCCATAAGAAGCGCCAACAAAGGCTCTACAAATGTCTTCAGGTATGTCCTATAGTTAAGTTTACTAGTTTTTCTTAAAATAGCTTTTTTTTCGAAAAATGGTATTCATATTTTTTCGCTACAATCTGAATGAACGACTTCTTTCAAAGCGAAATCCATTTGACGACTGATAAGAATATACGAAAGAAATCATGTTTCAATTATGTACATTACAAGGTGTCCAAACAAATATTTTTTTAAGAAATAAATGTATGTATCACATTTTTCTAAATGGAAAATAATTTTTTTCATTGGATGCAGAATTTTACACATAAATCGTGCAATATCAAACCAAACACGATTAAATGAAAAAACATTATTAATATTACTAATAATTTTTTTTTCGTGTTATGGTGTATATTCATGAATTAAAGTCAGAGCTTTAGTTCTAGATATTTAAATTGTCAACTGGCAAACTACAAAAGTTCAATGAAGGTAGATAATGAAACTTTTATAAAATATGTTCAACATGTCTTCCATTCTTTTGAATGCAGAGCTGAAGTCTATGTTTGAAAGACTATTCTACCCTGCGCAAAACAGCTGGTGTAATGCTGCGAAAAGCATTCGTTATTCTAAGTCGCATATTTTCTGAAGAAGTTGGTGGCTCGACGAAAACCATATTTTTCATGCATCCCCATAAGAAAATATCCAGTTTTGTTAAATCTGGTGATCTAGCGGGCCACCTGACAGGCCCATTCCGTCATATCCATTTATTGGGAAATACTTCATTTAAATGATCTCTCACTTCTGCCGAACAGTGAGCAGGAGCACCATCATGTTGTAACCACATTCTATTGCGAAGGTCAAGAGGAATATCTTCTAACAAACCTGGTAAATCATTTCGTAAGAAATTGAGGTATATTGTTCCATTCAGACGTCCCTCAAAAAAGTATGGACCAATTATGTTGATAATCCACCTGTCTCAATAAGTGGGAATTTTCTATTGAATAATAATGGTAATTATGTAGATTCACAAATTCATTTTTATGGAATGTCGATTCATCCGACCATAAAATGTCGTTGAAAAAATGTTCGACGAATTTCTCCCATAGTCCAATTGCAAAATCCCACTCTTTTCTCAAAATCGGCATACAGTAGTTCTTGATGTAATTGAACGTGGTTTGGATGAAAGCGATGCTTCTTCAAAATTCGTTGCACTGATCTCTCACTTATATCCACTATTTCACCAATTTATCGTTGACTCCTACAAGGATCTTCTTCAACAGCAAGAAGATCTTGCAATTCATTAGCTTCATTAGTAGCTGGCTTGATGCGCTCAAGTTTAGAATAATTGATACTTCCAGTTTCAACAAATCGTGTCAGGACCTTTCGGAAAGATCTTTCATCTGGATGCCTTCTACCTGGATACCGTCTAGAATAAATTCTACTTGCCAATAAAAAATTCCTGTCTGATTCACCTAATATGAAAATCATATCAATCAAATCACTTTTTGAAAACAACATTCTGATGAAATTATATCGAAAGTTCAACTTCACGATTCACTAAAGATTTCAATACTTATTTGCAGGCAAATGTTTTGATCTGTCATTTGCCAGACCACTTGATTTCCAATAAATATTTTATTCGCTGAAAGGTAGTTTTAGACCGAAAGAATATGGCATAAATTTCGAGATTATAGAAATTATTGTAAATATTCAAGAACGTACATTTTGTGGTGTAATTCACAACTTGTTTGTCTAGCAACAGGTAATAAATGTCTTACAAACATAACATGAATTCGATCACAGCCGTCAAATATGGATTTAACAGTAAAAAAAATTATTGATATTATGGCGAGGAAATAGAAATAATTGTCATATTTCGAAAAAAAAAAAATATTTACAATATGTGGCGAACTGTTTTTCATACCCTGTATATCACAGGTCGATTTCAGATATATCGTTTGAGAGAGTTACCAATGTAGAATATGTGACCAAAAAAAAAAATCATTTGGACTTGGCACAACTTTATAATTTCAAATATTCTTAGTGACGAATATTGGAAAAAAAGACTTGTCATGCTAGAAATCTCGAAAACCGTCAATATTTTCTAAGTGAAGATGAACATAAAGTATCTTTTATTTTCTATGTGGAAACCGAAAAAGCGAAAAAAAATATAGGTTGCCATTTAAAAAAACGCAATTGGGATCCACCCAGAAAAAATTGTGACCGACAATTTTTTTATTCAGTCGAGCAATAAGGCAACATTATAGAAATATGGATTACCATCTGTTTTCGAAATAGAGATATGGAACACCGCACCACTGTTGCAGGACCCTGTATTGTTGGTAATATTCATTTTGTCACCCCTAATTTTAATCGTCCCGATCAAAAGTCAATGGCTTACCATGATAGGGTAAGACAGTCTTTCGAAGTAAACAAGCTTCATCTTAGTCCTAGGACTGTGCTGGATTCTGTAAACCGCGTCGTTGATATTCTTCTTTACCTCGTATGGTCCCTCCTAAAACGGTGTTAGTTTGGGGGATACAATTTTCTTCCGCCGTGAGTTGTACAACCAAACCTGGTCACCTTCTTTGAATCCTCCTGATAGCTATCAAATCATAACGAGCTTTTATCTTGTCACTGGCCAGTATTAACCTCTTCCGAACTCTTTCATGGATTATCAGCAGGCTGTCCCTCAGTTTATCTGCATAGTCGTATAGATAGATAGATAGATAACTTTATTTAACTACGCGAATACAATGTATATTTGTAGCAGGTCCAGGAAAATGAACATTTGTAAGGTCCTGTGATAGGTCTCCACATAAAATCAATAACATATTATGTATACAACATCAATCCACTACTGCACATAATATATATTAAAATAAAATTATTATTTATAAATATATATATATATATATATATATATATATTTATATATATATATATATACACACATATATATATATATATACAGTATGTCTCACTAAGTTGGAACCATATGGAAAACTTTTTTATTATTGATTTTAGGAGAAAAAGTTACTCCTCATAAAAAATTCTGCATATTCTAAAATCTGGAATACAATCATCAGATATCAATTTTTTCAGTCGTATACGCGGTATGTCAAAATATATTAATTTTACTCAGGAGTAAAGTACCTTTATATTTGAAAATATCGAAAATTGTTAATGAAAAAAGTTGTTCAGAACTGAAAACTACGTTCAAATATGCAATTACATCCATTTACATGGAAAAATATTTTTTTCTTATTTTGTCTACAATAACAATGCAAATTTAACTGTAGTTACGTGTAATCTAGGATGCACTGACAAAGAAATGATTTGTTGATTTGTTAATAGCAAGATATGTTTGACAGTGAATGTCAAAACGCGTTGGAATTAATAAGACACATAAAAATGGTAACTTGTGAAGAGAAAATAGAAATTGTTTTGATTGTGGGAGGAAACTATAAAACGCCGCCGAAAACTGGTTGCCGATGAGAATACGCAGTTTGAAGTAATGCTGTCAGTTGTAGAAAATCCAAAAATGTCATTTCGCAAAAGGAAGTCGTCGATGCAACAAAATGTGAGTAAAGATACAGTGACAAGAATTTTAAAACTGAATAAATTCAGACAATTCAAACAAAAAATCGTTCACACATTGAAAAAAAGGGATTATGATAGGCGCTTTGATTTTTGCCATCTCATCCAAGGAAAATTAGAAGAGGACCCTTATTTTACGAGGTGTATAATTTTTTCCGATGAGTCAACATTTTCATCAACTGGAACTGTCTCGTCACAACATTGTCGCTGGTGGTCTGATGAAAATCAATTTTGTAATAAAGTTTCATGACCAATATTCATTTAAGACGAACGTGTGGTGTGGCATTTATAAGAACAGATTAATAGGACCTTTTTTTTCGCCAATCTATAAATGCCGAACGTTTTCTACAGTTTTTACAAACTCACATCAATGACTTCTTGAACGAACTACCCTTAAGTCCAACGTCAATGTATTTGATTCCAACAAGATGGTGCCGCATGCCACAGTATATCAAATGTTAGGGAATATCAAACATACATTCCATGGAAAAGTTATTCACAGATATTCTGTTTTTTTTTGGCCTGCTAGATCCCCTGACTCAATCCCCCTTGATTACTTCTTATGGGGTTGCTTATAACAAAAAGTTTATCAGAAAGGACCGTTTCAAGATGTTGACCATTTAGAGAGGATAATTTAAGAAACATGCCAGGAAATTTCTCCAGAAATGATAAGGAATGTATTACGTGAATTTGCCAAAAGAACGATTATATGCATTGAACGAGAAGGTGGATATGTCGAGGCATCAGTGGAATAAGGGAACATTGAATTTCTTTTCATTTCCAGAATTAATATGATGTTAGTTACACAACTTAGTATTTGTATGTATTTTCTTATTTGCACAATATATGCATATGCATTCATTAAGTGTTTAAATTGCAAAATTGATAGAAAACATTGAGAAACGAAAAGGTGATCATGTGTTTCATAATCAAAAGAGATAAATGTTCATTCAAAATAGAAAAAACAGTAAAAAGTAACATAACCTAATTTTTCAATGTCTATGAATTTGATTGCATATTTGAACGTAGTTTTCAGTTCTGAACAACTTTTTTCATTAAGAATTTTCGATATTGTCGAATATAAAGGTACTTTACTCCTGAGTACAATTCATATTTTTTGACAAACCGCGTATACGACTAGAAAAATTCGATATCTGAGGATTGTATTTGAGATTTTAGAACACGCAAAACTTTTTATGAGGAATAACTTTTTTTCCTAAAATGAATAATAAAAAAGTTTTCCATATGGTTCCAACTTAGTGAGACATACTGTATATATATATATATATAAATATATATACATATATATACATATAAACTAGTAGGCACTCCTACTATTTCAGGTATTACTACAACTACGCATATCACTGACAGGTGTGTCCATATACTCCTGAATTGAATAGAACCCATTTTCTGAAAGAAATCTTTTAAATATTTTTTTAAAGTAAGGCATAGAATCTTCCAACTGGATGGTAATTTATTATAGAGAGCAATATCTAGGGAGTTTTTTGCAGATTTGTTTAATCTAAATCTCTGTGGTCTGAGATGCCTAGCACCGCGAGTGTTATATTCATGAAAGTTTGAATTTTTACTTGGTTCATTATTTCTGTTATGAATTTCTAGTATTTGGTGTCATGACTTTGAATTTCTGGAATAAAGGTTTACAATGGTCTCTGAAGGCCACATAAGCAATAATTCGGATGGCTTTTTTTGAAGCCTAAATACTTTGACAGAGTCACATGCATTACCCCATAGAGGTACCCCATAAGAAATATGCGAGTGAAAAACAGCATAATAGACATTCATCAGTGTGTCAGAACTTATTACATTTTTCAGTTGTCGTGGATGGCTACTCTGTATGTCATTAAAAATAGTGGAAGGTGTCTGTCCTAGTCGTTTTGATGTTTTTCCCCTACCTGGAAATATGCTCTTCCATATTTGGGTCGAATCTTTCAATTATGCTATCTGACTAGGGGTGAAGCGCCGTGATTCTGGTCCTGTTGATACTTATCAGCTCGCAAACTTGATCTTGTCCAAGGTCTTATTTACTCCCTCATGGATTTCCTTCCAGACTTCATCTATCCTTTTCCTGGGCAAAACTAATCGGAAAATTGACAATCTTCAATCAGTTGATTTCCATACCCGTGTAAGAAATCCATTTTTCACAACCAGAGAATCCCATTGAGCCCCCACTGCCTTGAAGATGCGATCTCTGTCCGAAATATCTCTTCATGAGGGTCTGCCGGTTCCGTCCTCTTTCCATTGTAGAAAGTCCGCAATGTTTGGATCCGTTTCCTGGTCCTGTCTCATGTGTGCGGTGGTCCTGGCGTCCTCGGGTAACAGTCTCGTTCGTTTGATGTCAGCAACTTCTTCGTGGCAATCAATCCGCTGACAATGCTTACAGGCTTCTGGGAACGGTCTTCTAGATAAAGTATCCGCATTACTATGCAGTCATCCTGGGCGATGTTTGATTCTGAAATGGTACTGCTTCAGCGTTTCTATCCATCTGGTTATTTGTCCTTCTGGGTTGTTCATCTCCAGTAGCCACTTCAGGGCCTCATGGTCCGCCCTGATGAGAAACTCCCTTCCATATAGGTATTTGTGGGGGTGATTTACTGTCCTGACTATACGAAGTTGTGAAAAATGCTTAGAAGTTGGAGGCAATGTGTCAGAACATTTGTTGCCATTAAAACAGGAATAATCAGATACATATAATAATGTCAATGAATCTCAGAGTAAACAACTTCACTTCATTTGTTGGTAGATATGCACAGTTTACTAGAAAAATCAAAATTTCAGGCAGTTAATACGTTGAATGCCATAAGGCACAAGGTATGTGCCTTGCTATTTTATCCATACTTACTTTCACATCTAAATTTGCATGTTCTCAGGCTACCTGTACGTAATAGTAATACATTTTACCTCCCCTTTCCTTAAACAAACGTTCTTACACGCTCTCCTCTGTACAAAATATGCTTTGATTACTTGTCAATCCAGAATAACGTAGATATTTTCAACTGCAAGCCAACTGACATCAAAATAGCTATTTTGCAATCATAATGATTCTTACTGAACATATATAGTTTCATATTTGTGGTGATGTGTATAAACTTTTTTCTCGCAGAGTTTTTTTTTCAGTTCATACACATCATTGCTCTTATTATTTACTTTTTATGGAATAAATTGTCTGATTTCATGTACATTAGGATTTACTCTGTTTAACCTTTCTTGAATGTATATTTCCCATTCTGTAAATGGCATCGGCTGTTGAATGGTGTACCAAATAAATAAATAAATAAAAGTAATGGAACATAAACCAAAACGAGACATTTTCAATTTTGAGTGAATGTTACGTTTTATACAATCGAAAAAAATAGCCGCTCATAGGTATTTCTTTATTTATCTGAATAGTCGATCACATTGCATATCATGTGGCTAAATTCATGACTTTTTATAGGTTGAGCCATGTGAGAATGAAATAATCAAGAATAGTGGTAAAAACAAATTACGATAATGATCGAATATGTGTCAATAGCCCAATCGATTCAAATGAAACAGTGGATGATCCAAAAATCTCAATCACAAAAACGAAGCAGGCTATGAAAAAAGTATGGTAAACAACTTGGAGTCGCATAATAATTTCGTGCATGTATTCAGTACAGCTAGTGGTTTGACAGGCAAGCGTGTGTCGAATATTTTCTGAGTTAAATGTTCATTTTTGCGACAATAATGGAAAATATCGGGTGAAAAGTGTTTGTGAGTGTCTTTGTTACTTTGTGATTCCATTTGTTATTGTAAACTGGGTTGAAATGTATTTGGAATTTCCGAGGAAAGTGCAGAAAACTGTAAGGTAAGTGTAATATATATTTAGGTTAGAAATCAAATAATCGCCATGAAAAATTTAGTTGTTCCCAGGGATATATATATATATATATATATATATATATATATATATATATATATATATATACTGACAGGGTTACGGCATAAAACAGCTTTAGGCATAGAGAAACTAAAAATAAAGAGAGTTGTCAAAACTGCAGTAAAAGTTGGCACCACGTTTAGACAGTGGCGACATATCTCGCAACTGGCCGAATTAAGTACAGTTGGTGAAACCGATTGAGATAAGGCGGGTTTTTCAAATGTGTTACTTTTATATGATTGATATGGTATATATTTTATAAGTGATCGATTTGCCATTCTTGTATTCCATATGAATGGTTGTATCATACAAAATACTGGAATGGCAAATCGATCACTAATAAAATATATACAGTAATCGATTCGTAGAATCTGTTAGTTCGTTCGTGGTTAACATAAAGTTCCAAAGTAAATCTTTATTTCATGATATCAAGAACAAAATTAAACATCTTATAAAACGAGGGAAAAATAAGTTGAACACTATAAAACACATTTTATTGTATCTAGGACAATGTACAACTACAGACAAAACAATAATAAAACTCAGAAAACAACAAAATTAAAAAATATTCTTCAGTCCTTATCATCAAATCC
>JAFIRS010009277.1:0-10777 GCA_018342105.1 Gonioctena quinquepunctata | reverse complement strand
ATCTGAAACGCTATTCACAGGGCCAGAACCTGCACACGGGATTAGCAAAAACCGATGCAGGACCCTGATCGCCGAGTGGATAAAAAGAAGACACCAACAATATTGGGATCAAACTGTCGGGCAAATACACAGCAAAGTCATGGTAGGGCATCCAAACCGGACCCTGACGGCTGACCTTCTGAACCTGAACAGAACGAAGGCTCGTATAATAATAGGTCTGTTGACTGGACACTGCGGCCTAAGAAAACACCTAAACACCATGGGAGTACGCAGGGAAACCGTGGAGTGTAGGCTGTGTGATGAAGAGGAGGAAACAGCCTCTCATATCATCTTCGACTGTGACGCCCTAAGTAGTAGGCGACACAGAACCTTTGGAGAGATCAGCCCGGAAACAGGCATGAATCCGAAGAACCTTATCAACAGGCTTCTTAACCTAATTAAAGGCACAAACCTGTTTGAATGAGGAACCACTGACGACAGAGTGATACAATAGACCCTAGCTGGTCGCAGTGTCAAGGGAAGCTAAGTGCCAACCCTGTCTCTGGCTCGTCAGTCTCAAACCAACCAACCAACCAACCATGGGAGACATCAAAAGAGCTTGCTTAATTATAGTCTAAATCACTTCACCCCTCTCATAGTGTTTTTTCTTCTCAATGGTTTCCTCTCACATCCAAGAGACAATAAAAAAAAACAAGGAAAGCTTTGGGGTACAATACAAATATAACCCTAATCCATTTTTCGATATATCGAATCCATAAAGAAATTGTTGTCTATATATATCGAATGACTAGCGAAGCTTTCAGAAACTGTAACCACAAGTTGAGATTTGATTTACTTATACCCAGATTTTGATAACCAGATGATGTCGGGAAAAATATATTTCTAATACCAACGGGCTTTTTCGATATATTTCGAACCTCAAAATGAATAGTTGGCCTAGGGCTTGCATAGTTATTAACGTACCAAGGCGTCGAAGTGTAACTTTTTTTGTCGAGGATGCACACTACAAAACGAGACCTGTAGGAACGAGGTTTACAAGCATTCAGACCAAAATTCATTCATGTTGAGTTTTTTGTGCAAGAGTTTAACCCTTGTTGTGTCAACCGGACTAAGGAGTCTCATTGAATTTTTAACGAATTTAGAGTTCAAGATCGCTAAGATATCAGTTGCGAGGTCTTGAGACTCATCGGTACACTTGTCGTGGCCGACAAAGCAGTTTACATTAATTGAATTAGTCGCATTTACTGAACTAACCTAACATCACGATAGTACTGTAGGTATAGTTTTCCCAATATCAATTGCAGAAGCATAAAAAAGTCTTGCGGCAAAATCCTGTGAGCAGCAGTGGCGGAGATAACTAGTTTTATTTAGATATTTTAAGATATTAAAAATACTTCATAAATTATGAAAAATGAAAGAAAATTAAAGACAAGCTTTTATTTATACAAATACATTAAGAAAGAAAAATAATTTCTTTCATTGTTTGATGTAGGTTATTATTATATCCTAAAACGTATTTCGATCGGCACACACCAAGACCACAGATGCTACTGGTATTTAGTCTTTCAGAGCTATTAAAACACAAATATAACGCGTGATTCATGACCTCCCATCGTATAGACACACCCCCAAGTATTGTTGTCCGTTTAGATTGGCCCAGACGAATCGGTGACAGAAGTCACTCAAGCCCACGTTGACTATCGGCTCTTTTGATCTTCCCTTCGCCGACGGCGAATGTTTACGAGTAGTACACATTATTTTTCGTTCTGTTTCTTCGCATATACGCTCGTGTTAGCGAAGTGAGTTTTTATTTGCTCCCTATAGAAACAGCTTCTGCAATTGATATTGGATGGACTATATATGTGTGAATTCTATTCACAGATTTATTGTTGATAAGATATGAAAGGTAAGTTAATTTGATTCATTTGTAAGTATATGATATTTTTGAATGTTATTGAATAATTGTTGTTTTGTTTCATTTCCTATGCAGTCCCACAAGAAACCGTACTGGGTCCATCACTGTTCTCAATTTATATAAATGGATCACTGGAAAAGAAACCCATGGAAAAATATTGAGTTCGCAGATGATACAGTAATTCTGTATAAACCGAATACCTGGCGAGATTTGAAGGAAATTGTAGAAAAAGACTTTATTGGAATGGAAAAATAGTTTGGAAGCAATAAACTCACACGTGATTCAACAAAAACCAAATATTTACCATTCTCTTCCCATCCAAATGGACCACCGAATATAGGACCACTCAAAATAAGATATAGCTATGACATACCGGAAGATAAATCAATAAAATACCTCGGCATTGTGATAGATCGTCATCTGAGATGGGATCTACAAATAAAAAATGTGGTTAAGAAACTGACGGGTTTGCTATGAAGATTCAAATACTTGAAAGATTTTCTGGATACCAAAAATTTGAGAATATTATATTACGCTACTATCGCAACTACAGTACGGTATAATAGGATGGGGTGGAGTAAACGATAACCAGTCGGAGAACTATACAGAAATACATCATTAAAATAATATATCATAAGTCCCGTAATTATCCAAGCGATGATTTGGTTAGGGAATCCAACTTTATTGATGTAAGAAAACTATTCTATTTGAGTATTCTAAAAAATATAAAAAAAACAAATATTGTATTACATCCTCCGAATCACAACTATGATACGAAAAAAAAAATTATACGATTATATTACCAGCCTGTACAGAAGTATAGGTCAACGAAATGCAGCTAGATGCTGGGATCTAGATTGTACAATATAGTATAGTTTCCCCAATATCAATTGCAGAAGCATAAAAAAGTCTTGCGGCGGAATCTTTTGAACAGCAGTGGCGGAGATAACTAATTTTATTTAGATATTTAAATATTTAAAAAATACGTTAAAATAAAAAAAATATGCTATAAGCGAGGAAGTCTGTATCAATAGACAATCGGATCATCATAATTTCTTTTCCTATGGTCGAAAAAAGCCATCTTTTCCAACAAAACACGACAAAACTATAAAATATTTCAATCCCAGACCAGAGACGCTATTGGCTTTCATTTACTCACTCTTGAAACTGGTGATTTGCGGTCACTCAAACCCACGTTGACTATCGGCTCTTTTGATCTTCGTTTGATGTTCCGCTCGGCGACGGATGATGTTTTACGAGTAGTACACATTATTTTTCGTTCCGTTTCTTCGCATATACGTTCGTGTTAGCGAAGTGAGTTTTTATTCGCTCCCTATAGAAACAGCTTCTGCAATTGATATTGGATGGACTATACCGGATTTCATAAGATATATTGATAACAAGTACCGTTTCAGTAAGAAGGCTAAAAGGTGGATTGCGAAAACTGGAAGATCTTTTTTTCATGATATTGTGAATCAAAATACATAAGTAATAATCATTGCATAACTGAATATTGCAACATTTACTCTATCCCTCATGCAGATAAACTTTATCATTATTATTATATTTATTTGTTTGTTATTAAAATTGTACGTTTATTGTTAGATTATTTTATATATCAAATTGAGGAACATGAATAATGTTGAACATGAAAAAATTCTTCGACGGAAAATCACTAGTCAACATATTGAAAAATTTGGTGATGATATAGGTACCCACCAATAAGATATTTTTGAGCATACTAATGATGTTGAATTTCTGTCACAAAGGTTAATAGGCACCTTGATGATTCATGTTGACAAATACTTTCCACTGAAGCCAGTATCCGCGAAACCCAACACTCTCATTAAATTCTTTGACAACAAAATACACGATATGAAAAGCAAACTATCAGCTTCAAAAATCATCAGTGATAGTAAAGGTTATAGTGTTAGACTTGAAAATTACCGAAATTATAGGAAAAGCTATAATAAATCGCTGAGTCAAGCAAATAAAACAGCTCATGATAAATTTATTTCGAATTCCGAAAATAAAAGTAACGACACATTTCATCAATTATAAATGTAATGAGATGAATAATCAAAACAAATTTGCATGTGATATAACACCAAATGAATTCATGGAATATTTTTCAACAGCTGCGGAAAAAATAATAGAGCAGTTACCTGAATAGAACAGATCAGCTACAGAATATTCAACATACTTACCAAGAATGCCAAATTGATTTTTTCTTTATGCAATCAATGAAGTAGAAGTGATGGATTTAATTAACCACTTGAAAAACACAAACTTATGGACGTTCACAACTCAAATAGTGAAATACTGAAGGAAATAAAACACCATATTGTGCATCCCCTCGCCAAATTATTTAATATTTGTATCGCTCAAGGTTTTTTTTCCCAGTATATTGAAACAAACAAAGCTCTTTCCAGTATTCAAAAAAGGTGATATCGACGTGGCCGAAAATCACCTTCCCATTTCAAACATTCCTATTATTGGCAGAATTTTCGAAATTATCATTGAAAAACGAATTTCAACTTATTTTGAAAACAATAATATTTCACATGAAAATTATTTTGGTTTTTACCAAAATCGGGGTACTTTTCAAGCGGTGAGTGAATTGGTGGAAGATAGTCGAGGGCCTTGAACTGGGAGAATGCACAAGTTCAACCCTGTGTGATCTCAGCAAGGCCTTAGACTGTGTCTCTGATGAAATCTTATTGAACAAACTTGAATATTATGGTGTTAGAGGAATGGCACAAACTTTTTTTAGATCTTATTCGAACGAACGAAATCAAACGAAGGTATATCCTTACCAAAACAAATTAAGTATGGAGTCCCGCACAGTTCGGTGCTGGGGCCCCTTCTATTCATTATTCATGTTAATGATATATTTGTGGATATGGATCCGTCAAGGTGTATATTATTTACTGATGATGCAACAATCTACCACTCAGGTAAATATATCCATAAGATTGGGACAAAAGATGATACAGCGCTCGTTAAAATTGACGAGTGGTTTGTAAGCAACATGCTCAAACAAAATGAAAGCAAGTCTCTAAAATCATTGTTTTCGTTAAATAATAATATCACACATGGAAATACCGTCAAATTACTGGGGATTACTCTCGATGATAGACTAAAATGGTCATCCCATGTTGACTCTTTGTGTAAAAAACTATCAAGCCAAGTTTTCTTCCTACGAAGATTGAATAAATCAGTGAGCCCGGATGTATTGAAAGTGTCATATTTTGCAGTATTTCACTCACATATGAGTTATGGAACTCTACTATGGGGAAACTCCAATCAGGCTTCACGTGTTTTCATAATGCAGAAAAAAGCAGTTCGGATAACAGCTGGTGCAGGGCCTAGGGACTCATGCAAAACAATATTCATCAATCAAATAATAATGACCCTACCGTATTCATATATCAAAGCCTCCTTGATATTCATAATTATTTAGAAATTTAAACGGCTCATAATAATATATATATATATATATATATATATATATATATACATCATTACAATACCTGAAACAACAACCTCCTGTTAAATCCTAGATTTCGTTGATCCCTATCTGCACGTTACTCCCCTGATCTACGACTTTACAACAAAATACGAGACCATATTAAAATAATGAGCAATTTAATTTAGCTATAAAAAACCTGTTACTGAGTCATGGCTCCTATACAATCAAGGAATACCTGACTACTAATTCTTTATATTGATTCCGATAATCTGTCTATGTATCCTAATGAAAACTGTATGTTATATACAAATTTATTTGTTTATATGTCCATGTATTATAACCTGCTATTGTGACCTACTCTAAATGTACACACAAAAATCCTATAACTGCCATAACTTGATATTAAATAAATTGAATCCAACAAAACAAAAATAAAAAAAAATCCTACCTTGGGACACAAAGGGTTGAATTATCAAAATTTGAAATAATTCAACTATTGATGCCACGAATTCATTGAAAATATAGTAGGCACAGACCCATTGATAGATGAGGTGAGGTCACACACGAATATTACAATAAAAATCGTCTGAAATCTCTTGAAAATGGATATAATTGTAACAATGGGAATAAACAGGATTCTGCTAATAATGCGTCTGAGTTTTTTTTTATGAGGAAAGGCCGACAAAGTATATAATTTTATCTATTCTAAATTCAAGGAGTAATGTTACAAGAAAAATCTCAAGGGTACTAACGAAATGGTACTTCCTGAATAGTTCAGTCGATAGAGATGTGAGGAGTGCATTTTCGTGTTCGCAGCATTTTCATTGTGAAAACGTACTCAGAATAGTAACATATGCGTTTGAAATCTAAATCGTAGTGACAGTACAGAAGTTATAAACAACTGATGGCTCGGTCAACTGTTTTCGATGCAGTTTTTCTGCCGTAAATCATCACGATGAATTCCTTCAGAAAATATTATAGTTTGTTCGTGACAAAAATAGCTACAAAATAGTATCGGTCCAATTGGTGTAACTACAATAATTATACTTAAGGACTTAAGATGAAAATTTCAGAAGAAAAATCTGGTTATTTTTTGGTGGACTATAAAAAAGAAATAGAAAAAAAGAGAGTCTTCTACCAAAACTTGGACGAAGGTAGATAGTCCATGACAACAGTTTCATATTGAGCTTTTGAGAATTCAATACGTGGTTCAACACTCTTGAAGCAGCGAAACGTAAAAATGTTATCTGTTCAGGAAAAAATGTGTGAAGAAAATACACCACATATCGAAGACTTCAATGTACGATTTCCAGAATGAAAAATACAGCAGAAGACTGTATAAAGAATTTTGGCAGTATTGAAAAATATAGCTTGAGTTTCAACTGATTTGAAAAAAGCATATCACCCTCCGAAGAACACCGAGGGAGTGCAACTAAATACGTGTTTTGATGTAATAAAGCACGAAAACTCCAGTATTTCTTCGATTAGCAGAGGAACGTATGTTAGCTAATGCAGCTCATTGATAAATCTGAGAAAAAAATAATTTAGAAGCCTAACAAGCCTTACTAGAAATTCATTAATACCTTGAAAGAAAGGGACTTTCATGCTTGATATTGGCGTGACCCTGTCCGAGTAGACCAATTTTTTTCGTTTTTAAAGTGAAACTCAATGCCCAAGTAAATTTTTGAAGGGCACAATTTTGGGAAACAGCGGAGAATCTTTTTTTTCTGGCTCATTAAGGACTCAAGGTAAAACTTGCAAAGAAACAATTTGTTTATATTTTGATGGACTATAAACTGTTAGTGGTTGTGCAAGAGGTTAGAATACACCATATATATATATATATATATATATATATATATATATATATATATATATATATATATATATATATCTATAAACCTCAGAGAAAAGTGTTTCGGGCTCTCGGCCCTCATCAGTACGGTGGACAAGTGCAAGGATAAACAACACTTGGTAGAAAACGACAAATCAACGGAGTCAACAAACTGTCAACAAACGTTCGGGAATGATTGTTTTTCTTGAAATTTATTATAACTTTTCTTCAAAAATTATCTACGTGGTTTTCTTTTTTCTCAATTTTTCATCTCCCTTTCTTGTTACATTTTTCCATGGCAACACCCACTTTTTTCTTTATTTTCACAAATTTTAGAGTTTAGTGCCACTTCCTATATCACTGTTTGTCATTTCAACTAATTCTAATAATTTTATTTATAATATCTAATTCTAAATCTTATATTCTATGTAAAAAATTTCATAAAATTAATTTTTGACAATTCCCTGTTTTCATAGTTTTATATTTCGTTATTCTCCTCACATAGTTTTCTTGACATATCATTGGTGGGTTTCCTGCTGATATGGTTTACCATACCGGATGTTCCAACTTATATATCATTTGATCTACTTGAAATACAATGTTTTTCATGAATCTCAATTTCCATATTATTTTTATTGTGTATTTACTTTATATATATTGTTGGCCACTTACTCATGACAACAGAGAAACTTCAGGACTGACTTTTTGATACAAATGCATTTATTAGAGCATGGTATAAGATTCTAAAATAGTAAAAAGTAAAGAAAAATTGCAAAACAAACATAGCATGAACCACGATAACTTAAATACCTAATAATAATAATTATCAGTTTAATTATTTTAAAATCATTTCCTAACATAACAATATATATATATATATATATATATATATATATATATATATATATATTGTGATATTTTGATGAATTGAAAAATATAAATTGTATATTGTTTTTGTATATTGAAATTGCTAATTATTTTTGGTATTATTTGTGAGCCAGATTGATATGATATAGATAGATATTTTTGCCCTGTATAATAATTTGTATGTGGTAATAATAATTGCCAACGAACGTCACTGTTCTCTCGTCACGTAGCTGACAATTGTTATTCCTTTTCTCACCACAGCTAGCACAGTTGGTACGCCCTCATCTCAAGATAGCCGGTTCAAAGCAATTTAGCCCTTATTTGATATGTCAAACTCAAGTTATTCAATGGTCGTAGGTATGTTTGTTGATCATTGTGAAAGAACAAACAACAAAATATCAAAAACAATTATCTCCTTTATTCAGGAAGACTTAAAATACCTGGCCTACGAGAAATAACTTATACTAGTGGGAATATACAAATATTCACGGATAATCATAAAATTGAAATCATGGATAGATAAACAGAACCTCACTTTTTCCGTGATAGTAAAGTTTTCTGTTATTGTTCAAAATAAGGTGAAATAAAGTTCTTCAGATGTGAAATACGTTATTGGTGAAATAGTTTAGGACCGAAAACGCACTATTAAAGTTTTTATACCTGTTGGAGATGTCGGTGTTTCAAGATATGCCCTGAAACTGGATACCTTGTCACTACAAGCGCTATCAGGAACTCCAATACCATAAATCAGGAACCATCCAGATGCGGAAATCAGCTTTGGAGACGTGGAAATGATATATAATCAAGGTAATACTAGTTTTGCTCTTCAAATGTTGGAATTCGTTCAATTTTTGTTCTCTCAAAATGTCACGTCCATTCCCTTCTAATTTTATTTTCAATCTCTACTTGGCTTTGTTTGTTGTTGCCTCGATACAAGTTTCCCTTCCTGTTTTCCCATTTGAATTTTTGAATTCGCGCACTAAATTGTCACATTTCACTGTTTAGGTTTATCTTACTCAATTTATATATCCAATTATTTTTCCATACTTATTACTATTTACAAATTCTAATAATAATTGTTTATGATATCAACCAATTGCTATTCCCTCACAATTTCCAATTTTTACCTATGACCATCTATTTTGATTGGCTATTATCATGAAGACGTTTGCTGTTCTACCATTGGTTACTTTTAGTTATCTCCAATTCCATATACTGTATGTTTCAAAATTAAAAATGTGTTCACCTTTTATCCATGCAAATTTTGTAAATTTAGACTTTTTGTTGGCTTTTTTCCAATTATGGTTTATGATCATTATGACAGTGTATGAAATTGATTGTGTTATATTATTTTGACATTTTTATCTGTCCATATTATACAAAAGCTTATGAATAAATAGAACTTCAAAAGTTATTCAAAAAAATCTCTTGGAACTAATAACTATTTAGTAATTATTATTTTTTTGTGGGTTTTTTTCCTTTTAAACCTTTAACTGGCATAACATAACAATATATATATATATATATATATATATATATATATATATATATATATATATATATATATATATATATTGTTATGTTATGAAAGACCAGAAATTCATTTCAAAAGGAAAAAAGAAATGATTTCGATAAAAAACCCACAAAAATAATAATTACTTACTAATTAGTAGTTTAAGAGATATTGTTTTTACATATTTTTGAGATTCTATTTCTTTTATGAAGCCTTGGATGATAACGCAATCATTTTCATACATCACATCATTACACCTATAATTGTTCAAAAGATAACAAAAAGGTCTAGATTTACAAAATCATCCGGAATAAAATATGATCAACAAAATTATAAGCTTGAAACATACAGTATATGAAATTGTACCTAACTAAAAATAGCCAATGGGAGAACAACAAACTTCTTGATGACAATAGCCAATAAGGGAACAGTATGGTGAGATGTAATATTTGAAATTGTGGGAAAATAAGAACGGAAAAGTGTCAGAGACAATTATCAATAGATATTGTTCATAGTTTGTAAGAAAAGAAAAATATTTTAGTTAATGAGTTCTGACAAATAACCCCAAAGAGTGAAAATGTGACAACAAAGTGCGCGAATTTGAAAATTCAAATGATATGGAAAAAGGGAGAAATGGTATCCAAGTGACAGAAAACAAAGCCAAGAGGAGATTGAAGAAAATTTTGAAAAGTACGCCACGTTCGTACTTTAGAAAAAGAAAAATTCAAGAACTTCATCAATATAAGGTAGTTTCTCTTTTAAAACCGAATCAACTCAACTTCAGGAGAATTTCAATAAAAAATAAATAGCAGCAAACGACTTTTCATGTACTCCACATGAAACTATTTCAAAGCTGATTTCTGGATTTGTATGGTTCCTTTTTGGTATTGGAGATCCTGAGAGCAGTACGTTGAGGAGGATTCAATTTCTTGGTGTATATTGTAACAGCGACAGTTCCAGCGTCAGGTATAAACTTTTCTAGTGCACATCACAAACTTAATAACCTCACAAATAACTCGTATCATCCCAGAAGAACTCTATTTCACTTTGATATTGAATTACTAAAGAAATTTCAACCTTCAAAGTGAAAAGTGAGGTTGTGTAATTTTTATTCATCACCGTTTCTCATGATTGTTCTTGAAAATTTGTAGAATGACCATAGTATAAGTTATCTAT
>JAFIRS010009276.1:0-10807 GCA_018342105.1 Gonioctena quinquepunctata | reverse complement strand
AATTGCTAGCTAACGTCACTGTTCTCTCGTCACGTTGCTGCCAATTGTTATCACTTTCCTCACCACAACTGAGCATAGTTGGTACGCCTCTTATCTCAGATAGCCGGTTCAGGCAATTGAGCTACTAGCCACTGCTTGTCAATTTCTATTCAGTTTATTCAATGGTCATAAGTATGATTGTTGATCATTGTAGAAAACAAACGACAAAGTATCAAAAAGCAATTATTTCCTTTATTCAGGAAAACTTAATTTTACCTGGCCTACGAAAAATAACTTATTCCAAGGTGAATTTACAAATATTCATGGATAATCATGAGAAACAAGTCATGGATAGATAGACACAACCTCACTTCAACCTTGAAAGTGAAATTTTCCTTAATAGTTCAAAATAAACTGAAATAAAGTTCTTCTGATGTGATATGCGTTATTAGTGAAATTGTTCAGGACGTGATTTGCACTATGAAAGTTTATACCTGTCTGGAACTGTCGGTGTTCAGAATATACATCAGGATTTGGATTCCCTTTCACTCCAATGCTATCAGGAACTCCAATACCAAATAGAAGGAACCATTCCAATCCAAATATCAGCTTTCGAATACTTGTGTATGGTGTACAAATAAGGTAATATTGGTTTTTGTTTATAATGTTGAAATTATTTCCATTTTTCTTTCTCCAAAAATATAGCGTGGCATTCTTTTCAAATTACTTTTCGATCTCCCTCGGCTTTGTTTCTTCTCACCAGGATACCAATTTTGTTCCTTCCCTCCGATTCGAATTTTTGAATTCACGCACTAAATTGTCACATTTTCACTGTTTATGGTTATTTGTCATAACTTATACATAAAACTATTTTTCCATTCTTATTAACTATGTACAAATTTCAATAATAATTGCCTCTGACACTTTCCCGCTCTTATTCTCTTACAATTTCAAATTCTACATGTGACCATATGTTCCCTGATTGGCTATTGTCATCAAGAAGTTTGCTGTTCTACCATTGGCTACTTTTAGTTAGCTACAATTTCATATACTGTATGTTTCAAATTTATACATTTGTAGATCACATTTTATTCAGGAAAATTTTGTAAATCTAGACTTTTTGTTGTCTTTTGAAGAATTATGGGTTGTAATAATTCTGACAGTGTATGAAATTGATTGTGTTATATAATTTGGACATTTTTATCTATTCATATCATACATAGGCTTATGAAGGAAATAGAACTTCTAAATTATTAAAAACAATTAAAATATATTTATTAATTATTTTTTTATGGGTTTTTTCTTTTTAAAATATTAACTGGTTTTTCATAACATAACAATATATCTGTATATATATATATATATATATATATATATATATATATATATATATATATATATATATATTTAAACGTTCAAAAAAGCCTCAATTGTCATTGTTAAGTTCGATCAATTAATTCAATAATTCAACTTGTACCACGGACAGTCTTTGATATCGTGGTTCTCACTGTACTATCTTCAGAAGTGCGTTATGATTATTACTCATAGTATTTCTAATATCAATTGGACCGACATAAAGAGTTTGGAGGAGGAATTATCTTCCAGACGACAGAACTTTTTTATGATTGTACCAGGAACGCTTTGAAAGTGAAACCACTGGTAGTATATAAATTTCCCATTTGCCGGGCAGTGCATATGAACACCCCTCGTAGTGTTCTTATTTTTATTGCCGTTCCAAAATGGACTAGAATAACTATACGAATATTATTATTATCTATGTATTTTCAGAAATCTTCCACAAAAGTGGAACAAATATTTCAAAATCTCTTCTTTGAATAGGTGTATAATGTTTGACGAAGTGTAATTCTTTTGTATCTGAAGTATTTTCCCAAAGTGAAGTACAGACGTATAGAGTCAAAATGATTCCCAAATAAATGATGGGTCTTTTCTTTTATACAGGGTGTCCCAAAACTCAACGTCATCGTCTGGAGGACTGATAGTCTGACCAGAATATCACAATATGACTTTAGTAAAATATTTATAGTTTGGGAGATATTGTTACTTTTAAGAATTTCGTGAAAATCGAAACCTTTGATCAGTATTTCGAGTGCCGCAGGACAAAACTTCATAGTTTAAGATTCTAATTTTTGTTATGCAACATGTGATAACCCTTCTATTGATTACAATCCAAAATAAAAATATTGGTGCAATACCTTTGGAAAAAAAAAATGTTTGCCCGATTCACGAGTTAATTTATTTTATTAGCTTACTTAGACTCTTCATACTGTGAACAAAATCACCACGCGAGCCTGGCAAGTAATTTCAAAAAACTGCTCATTTGGTGTAGTTTCTGACAACATTCTCTATTTTCCACTTGAGGCAAAAATATATTCCTAGTTTACAGCAATACGAGCTCATTGTGAAATGATTTCAATAATTAGGAATTTGAATGAAAACACTTGGTAAATTGTAGTGACAGGTATTTATTGGCAACTAAACAGAAAACAAACAAAAATCAAAGAATGTGTTCAAATTGCCTGCCACCAAGTCGAATGCAAGCGTGGCATCTTTTCAAAAATAATCTTCTTATTCGTCTTGTACTTCCTTCGGCACTTATTTGGAAAGCTGCTTCATTACTACGACATCTCAAGTCATGTTCATCAATTACTGGGTTTGCATAGACCTTCTCCCTTATGCAACCCCAGTAGAAAAAATCTAGTGGGTTTAAATCAGGAGGCCGGTGAGGCCACAAAATGGGACCAAGACGGCCGATCCATCTCTCTGGATAAGTTTGATCCAAATAATTTCTCACTGGTCGTGCGTAATGAGCTGGACAGCCGTTATTTTGGAACCACATTGCCCTGCGTATTGCCAAAGGTACATCTCCTAAAAGAGTAGGCAGTTCGTTTTCCAAAAAATCGCGATAAATTTCCCCGTTTAGAATGTCAGGTAATTCAAAGGGCCAATTATTGTACCTTTCCAGATGCCGGTCCATGATTTTCTTTGAAGCGATATTGTGACTTTCGTTCCCGCATTGCACATCGAATGGAGTCGCTGCAAGCCACTCAGACTCATTATTGAAATAATTTCCAAATAGGCTCCTAGTGAAAGATAAATAATGTTATACCATATCAAAAACTATACTGAATATGCAGTTTTTTCACATAATGTGCCAGGTTAGCGTAGTCATATTGTACACAGTATGAAGAGTCTAAGTGAGCTAATAAAATGAATTAACTCGTGAATCAGACAGATACTTTTTTTTTCTCCACAGGTATGGTAGCAATCATTTTATTTTGGACTGTAATCAATAGGAGCGTTATTACAGGTTGCATAACAAAAATTAGAATCTCAAACTATGAAGTTTTGTACCTGCGGCACTCGAAATACTGATCAAAGTTTCGATTTTCACGAAATTCATAAAAGAGCCATTATCTCCAAAACTATAAATATTTTACTGAGGTCATATTGTGATATTCTGGCCAGTCACGAGCTGGACTATCAGCTCTCCAAAGGATGGTATTGAGTTTTGGGACACCCTGTATGTATCAATTATTTAGTTGATGTTATGGAAGATAAATAACTATTCATTGATTTTTGGACAATAAAACTTATATCATTGTTTTCACCAACTCATGGTGATTTATTTTTGTTTCATATCATAAATAAAATAACTAATGAAAAACCATTTTGAAGACAAGCTTTCATTTAAGCGTGTACTAAATCATATGAAATAATTTTAAGTCATCGCTGACAATGATTTAATTATTTTTTGTTGAATTATTTGGTTTTAAAAAGCTTGTCGCGCGAAGTGTTCATAAAACTAGGTACCAATAAATTCCTTTAAATCGAAAATTCCGGAAACTTCAAAAAAATCCGGAACAGAGGAAAATTCCGGAAAGAGAAAAACTCCGGGGAAAAAAAAACTCCTGGTGGGCAATAATTGCCGGAGGCGGTAATAAACTCTTGGGACGTTGATAAAATCCGGGACCTACAAACCAGGCACATTCAACCAGGACATGAAAAAAAACCCATGGAGAAGGCCCTCCACGACGCGGTGAAACCCACTGTAGATGACTCACTGGGTGTGGGGAATCCACTTTGGAGACGACTGCAAGGCTCTCAGGACATTTACCACATCACAACAACCACCCAGAGAGGCCCCGGCGGACCCATCAGAACACGGAGATAATCCCCTGGAGAAGGCCCCCACGACTCGGTAAATCCCTCTGGAGATATGAGTCTCTGCACGTGGGGAATCCACTTCGGAGAAGACCCCAAGACCACCAGCGCATTATACACCCCCTCGGAGATGATCCACTAGGATGAAGCGAACCTCCATGGAGATGGTATCCACAATCCAAGGCTAAGTATCTGAAAAACGCTCGAGCATAAAACATTTCCAGAATGGGTTAAGGTACCACAGAGTGGCCTCGACGGATCCACTTGCTTTCCCACCCAGGATATGACAAAATCCCAAGGAAACAATTCAACCCGTTTCCACCATATCACTTCGCACAACCTAGATGAAGAAGTAGGAGCAGAAGACAGATATCATTTCAATTTCAATAAAATTTAAGGTGCATTCATTCCACCCAACCATCCCAGAAAAAAAAAACAAACTTAACAAACAAAAATTATACAAAAATCCACAAAAACAAACTGACGAACGCTACACTAATGAAAAATGTTTCCTTCCAGCTTTACTACACGTACTCTAAATAAAATGTGAGATTATAATAAAATGAAATAGGAAACAAAATATATTAGAAATGTAAATTCATATGCGCACGGTTTTCTGCGGTTTTCCGGAGCAGATATTTCAGATCGCCAAATGGCCGCAATTAAAGGAGTACCTACTAAAAAAGCCACAGCTCTCCTCATACCAAACAAATAAAATCACTTTCAAAATTGTGGAATTTGATAAATTGAGGGAATATATAGTACTGTCCTTGAAAAGAATTAAAATTCTGTTGCTTGGACATTCTAGTTCACATGAACACTTGTTACGAATTCTAGAAACTTTTTGAAACAGTTCAAGTTGCGCTAAAAAAAATTGCAAAAAATATAAAACAATTTATCAAAAAGGATTTCGTTTTTTCGCGAATATCTCAAAAACTATCGAAGTTTCGCAAATTGAGAAAAAAAACACTGGAGAATATAATATTATAAAACAAATATAATTTTTTTAAATATCAAACAAATGATTGAGTAGTAAGTAACAACTTGTCAGAGTATTAATTTTATTACAATTCGCGTTTTTAGATATTCAGATTTCTATTTTGTCCAATGAAATTAATTGGTACCTACTTTTATGAACACTTCGCGAGACAAGCTTTTTGAAACCGAATAATTCAACAAAATATTATTAAATCATTGTCAGCGATGACTTAAAATTATTTTATACGTTTTAGTACACGGCTTGAATAAAAGCTTGTCTTCAAAATTATTCACAACTTTTGACAAATTCATAATTTCCGACCCCGAAAACCACCACATACCAATTTTGAATGAAATCGGACCATTTAATTTTTTTCTCTAAAAAAATTTCATAACGCCTTGTCACCAGAATTATGTATACCTACCAAATTTCAAATAAATCGGACGACTAGAAGTCGGTCAGAATTCTCTTGCAAGATTCGACCCTAAGGAACTAACGAACGAACGAACAAGTGAAACTGAATAAAAGCTTGTAAAAATAACAACATTTCAGTTATTACATCGACAAGAGGAGATAGTTCAAAACAAATGTACTCACCAGCTTTCTGAATAACTCTATGGATGCACAAAATCAGACCACCACACCACACACCATGCCCCCCTTAAGGTTGAGCGCCCATGGATAGTAAATCCCCTTCATGTTATATGTGAACGAGATTTACTATCCACTTCCATCCTCCCCCGCTCCTCCTTGGAGCGGTCCTCAACTCGCAAATGGCACGTTTGCGAAATTGAAATCGTACCTCCTGTGGTATGAAGTCAGCCTCTGAGTGCTTTAAACCCCTTATTATCTGAATTTTGTATGTTTACCTGACTTGTGCTGTGTGTGCATGGTGGTGATGTACCTGATGGGTGTGTAAGTGTATGGTGTGATGTGGGTGTGTTGGTCTTGGTGTTTTGTGTTGAGTTGTTACTCACCTGACGCGCCGGAGTGCTACTCTCGGTGGTGGACGGTCGTTTTGGTAGACTGGCCGCAAATACTTTCCTTTCTCTAAACCTGGGATCGTCCAGGTTTAGGTTCGCGTGGATGTCTTGAATCACCGGGTTCGTGTGGGTGTCCGTCTTCAGGAACGTCGCGGTGGCGTGGTTCCGAAGATGGTCGTCAATGAAGTTCGGATTGACATTCAGGTCCCTGTAGATAAATCTATTCGGGACGTATCTGGGAGCGTTCACTGCCATTCTTAGGCTCACGTTCAAGAATAGCTGGATGATGTTCCAGGAGCAGATTTTGAGCGTTTCCGGAGGTTGTCTCAACATTTAAGATTTCCTGGGGCTTGACTCTGTTTGAAGAGCTCAAGAAGTTGCTTCTTGAGCGCCTCAGGTAGTGCCAGCAGTTGCTGGTTCACTGTTGCGGTTGGGTTGATGTTATCTTCGTTGGACCCCATTTTGGTGGTGCCTGTGGTGTTTGAGGTTGGGGCACAGCGTTCCTGGGGCCCTGCCTCCTTCGTGGTGGTTGGTATGTTGTTTGTCGTGGTTGGTGTGTTTGCTGAGGCATGGGTCTTGTCGCTGGTTAGGGTTTGGGGAATTTGGGGCATCCTCTAAAGCTGGCCGTATGTGGCCCCCCACAGTTGGCGCAGGTAGCTGGCTGCTCCTTGGTTTTCAAACAGGTCCGGGACTCGTGCTCTTCCCCGCACTTCACGCACCTGGGGGTGGAATGGCAGCACCTTTGTGCGTGTCCAAACCATTGACACTTGTGGCACTGGGAGACATATCCTCCAGTCGTCTGTCGTTGGGGTTCCACTTTCACTTTAAGCATGAGACAAATGTCAAGCTTGAAGATGTGGTTTTCTTCTCGTGGTACTTTCACTAAAAATAGCGGAAGTGCCTTTTTGGTGCGCCTAGATGTCATCCTATGACATTCCAGGACGTGAAGCCTGAGTCCTGGACGCTTTCCCTCACTTCCTCCGGCTTTGTATTCTCGGAATCCCCGGATCACTGCGTGGAGTGGTATCTCTGATTTGAGGGAGTACGTGTAGAAGCTGTAGCCACCAGCTTCCAAGAATGTCGTGGTTGCCCTCCGCGTTGCCTCGTTTTCCGTGTGAATCGGTTATTCCATCGGACGTTAACCTGGCCTTCCTGCAGTTGATCTTCCTTCTGGCCATTTCGGCGGAGACGGTCTGCCACTTGTCCTTATTTCTAAGGACAATTGGAGTGGTTTCTTTGGGTCGCTTCCTGGGGAAGAGGGCCCTCGAAGATGGTTTGGCCTCCGTGGGCTACGACGGGAACCGTTTTGGCGACGGGGGCCGATTTGGTTCCGGCTTTTGGGGTCTCGACTTTGGACTCTCTTTTCCGTTTTGACGTAACAACGGTGAATTCTGCGTCGTCGTTGCTGGGGTTCTCGTTGGGGAATGACAGGGTTTTTTTCTTGGAGACGTTGTCCTCCGTCTCCATGATTTCAACAGCTTCCGGAGGTGTTGCGTCCTGGACTGGCTTCTCAGCCACCTGGACTGGCTTTCCAGCCTCCTTATTGCCGAGGGCGGCGATGGCCTGAGCTGCTTCCTTCTGGGAGGCAGCCGCTGCAGCATTTTCATAGGTGCTGATTTTTTTCTTTAGTTCCGCGTTCTCCTTGCGGATCTCGTCCAGCTGCTTTCTCAGCTGGGTTAACACCTCGTAGATGTTTTCCATCCTGATGTTCTTCATTTTCTTCGTCTTCCTTGATGCGACAGAGCTTCTGCTACTCTCGTCGGTTGAGACGGCAGATTCTTCATCTGACGATGACATGTTGTTTTTTAGTGCATAGGTGTCACTAATCCTTTCGTTTCCACTTCTTTAGATTTGCACGGCCACCAACGATCTAATGATCTGGACGGCTATACTCTTCAAAGTCGGGTCGAATTCCGAATTTTTGCCTTAATAAAAGCAGTTTCTCGAATTTCTCATTTGCCTTGATAAAAGCAGTTTCTCGAATTCCTCACTTGCCTTGATAAAAGCACATGTTACTCGTTCGGATCTCACTGAACTACTTCACGACCACCACACCAAAGCACTTCAAATAATATTACTTTCCATAACAACACTTTTTCTCTTATATACCATTCTGTTAATACAAATCTTTTTATGAGGGCTATTGAAACCTAATTTGAAAGAGATTTACAAAATGTTATTGATATTCAAGCGCTCTGAGAAGATAATCCTTCCCAAGTGTGTACTTGTAATTCACTGGAATAGGGACAGGCTGTCCCTTAACTTCGCTGTCTCTGTTACTAACATGCAACATACAATTTTAACTTCTACAAAACGATCAAAACTTTATATTTTGTCGAAACGAATTACTACGCCAAATTAATTAGGAAGCGGGAGAAAACGCGTTGATTGTTTCACATTCTCTAATTCCCTTTATATATATATATATATATATTATATATATATATATATATATATATAAAACACCACCTAACGACCAAACACAAGACATAATCCAACATCAAAGTAACTACCACTTTCTTACAGTTTTATTTTTTCATTACAAGCTTTTATTATTACATTACAAGGGTTCATTTAGTTTCACCTGTTCCGATGTTTGTCATCCAATCTTGCAAGTTGAATTTGACCCTTTCCTAGTTGTTCGATTAACGTGAAATTTGGCATATGTCCATAGTTTCCTTGACAAAGCATTATGCATTTGTCAGAGAAAAAAATAATAAAAATGGCGGCTCCAAGATGGCGGACGAGATTTGTGTTTATGGTCTGATTCGATTCAAAATTGGTATGTGGATGTTTTCAGGGTCGAAGATTATGAATTCCTTGACAAAATTCGTAAAATCAAAATGGCGGCTTCAAGATGTCCGAAGATTTCTGTGATTATGGTCCGATTCTAATCAAAATTGGTTTTCGAGGTCAAAGATTTTGAATTTTTTGTCAAAATTCACAAATTCAAAATGGCGGCTCCAAGTTGGCGAACGGGTTTCGTAATTATGGTGCGATTCGATTCCAAATTGGTATGTGGGGGTGAGGGGTACTTACTAAAAAGCACAAAATAAAATAATTATTAATTAAAAAAAGTTTTTTCAAAAACAAGCTTTTATTCAGATACCCTAAAAGTACAAAATGATTGTTTTGGATGTGTGAGTAGGTTAATCCGTGAGTTATAGATTCAAAAGCTTGTCGCATCTGTATTCGAAATGAAAACTTCGCGCGACAAGCTCTTGAATCTATAACTCACGGAATAACCTACGTCACACATCCAAAATAATCATTTTGTACTTTTCAGGGTATTTGCATAAAAGCTTGTTTTTAAAAAGGATTTTTTATTCATTATTTTGATTATTTAGTTTCACCTGTCCCGATGTTTGTCATCAAATTTTGCAAGTTATTCGATTAACGTGGAATTTGGCAGGTGTCCACAGCTCTCGTAACAATGCATTATGCGTTTGTTGGAGAAAAAAAAACAAAATGGCGACTCCAAGATGTCCGACGATTTATGTGATTATAGTCCGATTCGATTCAAAATTGGTATATGAGGGTTATCAGGGTCGAAGATCATGGATTTTATGATAAAATTCATGAAATCGAAATGGCGGCTTCGAAATGTCCGACGATTTCTGTGATTATGGTCCGATTCTATTCAAAATTGGTATGTGGGAGTTTTCGGGGTCGGAGATTAGGAATTTTTTGTCAACATTCACAAATTCAAGATTGTGGCTCCAAGATGGCGAACGAGTTTTGTAATTATTTTCCGATTCGATTCAAAATTGGTATGTGGGTGTTAGGGGTACTTAGTAAAAAGCACAAAATAAAATAATTAATAAAAAAACTTTTTAAAAACAAGCTTTTATTCAGATAGGGGAGACCGGTATCAATTGTAAGAGGTGTCAATTGTAACTTTGATATATATCCCGCCATCTGTCGAAAAAGAAAAATGTATGTCCTGGTAAAATAGCTTACTACAAGCTACTCAGGATGAAGTACTATCAATTTGTCAACAATAGTGTGTTAGCCTGTGGAACGTGCGAATGTGATCTTTGACCTAAAATGTAAGTATTGCATTCCATAATTGAGTGGTGATAGCAAGTTTATTCTTGAGGCTACCCCAAAAACAATTATTACACTGAAATCAGGCTGTTTCGGCGATAATATTCACAGTGATTTGATTACCAAATTTGAAGGTTATGTTGAGTGGAATGATTGTCTAACGGTTAGGGAGCTGTTGGTGTCGATTGTAACAGATTCGAGGGTGTCGATCGTAACATGTTACAATTGACACCAGTTGCGGTAATATTAGTATTTATTTAGATCTTTTATTGTTACAGTGTGAAAAGATGGTGAAACCCAGAGTCAAGAAGACCACTAGAGGTGAAATTCCTCAAGAGTTGTACGAGCAGGCTGCTTATGATGTGATTAATGGAAATGCAAAAGTCAGGACAACAGCAAAAAAATATGGAATGTGCCATATTTCTCTCAGGCGATTTGTTATTGCTAAGAAGAATAATAAAAACCCACAAGTTGGTTATCATCCGCATAATAGAGTTTTTACTTACGAACAGGAACAGCAATTGGGCAAGTACTGCACAATTTGTTCCAAACTGTATTTTGGACTTACACCAAAGGATTTACGCAAATTAGCTTACTGTTGAACACTGGGCTACAGGGTGTTGGGAAAACCACACAC
>JAFIRS010009275.1:0-10808 GCA_018342105.1 Gonioctena quinquepunctata | reverse complement strand
GAAACAACGTCGGTGGATTCGTGTAAGGTCCCTTAAAATGACCCTTTCCCAAATCTAACCAATTATACAAGATCAATGTGGGATAAACGTTTGCCAAGGTCCCAAGGTAAGGGGAGTTAGAGCGATATCACTTTTCCCAATGCTAAGGTTTTCCCCCGGGGTGTGTCTGAACGATTCACTTCCCCAATGTAAGGATGTCTAAGGTGAAGGACGAAAACGTTCCCCGCACTCGAATTGCCTTCTTCCTCCCAAGATTCCCTCCCCCCTAGTTACCCTTCAATGTCAAACTCCATAGGGGGCGCCTCCCTTTTTAAATTAAACAATTCCTCAAAAAGGTCCTTAAGGTTAACGATCCCTTTACAAATAGCTAACCCCCTTCTCAAGGTCAGGGGCGTGCGTTATACACCCCACATCTCAAGGTCACTTCAAGGTTAAACGATACACTTACACACGCAGCCAAACACCCTTCTCAAGGTCAGGGGCGTGCGTTGGGGGGGTCAAGGTCATAAGTGGTGGGGGGAGATCCAGAACCGGCTTAAATCTCCTACTTTTGCATAGATTTTCCGGTGAATCTACCACTTGTTTCAATTTATATTGAATTCGTTGTGAAGAAGACTCCAATGTCCCTTGTTTTCTAATATTACACTTCACATGGCTTTCTTGTTTGACTTTCTGAAATGTTGAAGGAAATAAACGGAATGGAGAATTCATATTGGACTTGAACGACAGCTACTGTAGCCAATCGACTAGCAGAAAATGAAACAGTTATAGGTACGCGATGGATAATCAAGTATTCAACTAGTCCGCTCTTCATTGTTTTGTCTCGACGGCGGCTCATCAAGTGTACGCCTGGCTTATCGGAAAAGGATCTTCTTACGACGTCCCATTGCATGCGAGAAGTTATTTGCAGCAATAAATGTAACAAATAATGTTCCTTCTGAAAATAAGTGCTGTGGTTCCTTTTTGCCATAACGGCTTTGAATATAACGTTAACTTGTGAAAAATAAACTAAAAACATTCGAACTCTACGGAAAAATTACCTTGTTGTGCCAAATGATAGCCAAATCTGTGGAACAGAGATAATCTCATATCTCTTAGTACATTTGGCATAATGTTGGCACACACTTGAATAATTGACCTCTCAATTCATGAAGATCTGTGGCTTTCTCAAATTCTAACGATGCGCAGATTTTTTCAGACGTACCCAAAGGAAAAAATTATTCGGAAATGAATCTGGTGATCTGAGAGGCCACATTCTCGTGATACGTGTAGATATTATACGATCAGAAAACGTAGTTTGGAGAAATTGTGTCATTGCTCGTACATTGCGACTTGATCAACCGGTCGGAATAACTTCATTTCGTAGAAGCTGTAGACATTTGGCAGCGTTCAGGATACTATAGATTGAGAAGGGACCAATGATAAAGTCTCCTGGAATTCCTGTCCAGATATTAATTTTTTGTAGATATTGTGTACGCACAGGAATACTCAGATGTTTATTGTCCCGAAACCAATATCGTACAACGGATGTATTGTGTTTCCAATGTTGATAAAACGATGACTCGTCGGTGAATAACACGTTTTTTTGAATATAGTCATTTTGTTTTTCCATCATGATTCCACAAAATTCCATCCATCTTTTTTAGATACGGGGAAGAATGTCCTTCATTGTTTGTAGTTTATAACAAAAGTATTCATATATTTTCAAAATATTTCGAACAGTTCTCTCATTCATATTAATTTGGTCAGCAATTTGTCAGCTCGTACACTGTTTACTACAAACATAAAAACAATTTCTTCATTGGAGATGACACATTTGTTCAATTCTGAATTATTGAACTGAGGTAACGCTTCATTCTTCTGGAATGATGTATTCAATACAAAATCATTGAATATATCTAATGTAGAGACATCTATTTGAGATATTTACTCACTTTCACCAAATATTCTTTATTCAAGTTCATTAAAATTCATTAAAGAAAACTACAATTATTAGAAGACATAACTCAATATTTCCTGCCCCAAGACCATATACAAAGTATTTCTTTATTGAAGAAATATTTTCCTTCATGGAGAGACGATACATTTTTTCCATTTTGAATTCTTGAATAGAGATAACGCCTTCTCCTTCTGAAGTAATTTATTTGATACAAAGTTATCTAATATATCTAACGTAGAAAATTATTCAATTGAAATATTCATTTAGTTTTACCAATCATTCTCCATTCAAGTGAGTTATTACAGAATTCAGGAAAAAAACTACAATTATTGAAAGATATAGGTAACTCGATATTTCTCGTTCCAAGACACCATATAAAGTATTTCTCCGTTGAAGAAATGTGCCAATATTTGAATCAGGAGAAGTAAATTTCTAACTCAATTCTTCTGGATCAACAGTTATATATTCTTGAATATCATTGCATTCTACTCTTGGAGGTATTGTTGCCAAACGAACGATTACGTACTTATTTATGATTATTCAGCATAGGTAGGTACCTATTGCTTCAACCAAATTTGTTCTTCTCGATCTTTTATACCTAGGTACTTATCTCTAACAACACCTACTATTCACAACAACACTCATTATATATTAAAAAACATGAAAGTTTTAGGTATAACTTATTCCCACAGAACTCAAGTGCATATTACTAATAATCATAGCAACCAAGATGATTTATAATATGAATTCTTACTATATGTTCACGTTTGGTGCTGAAAAAAAATAGTGAAAAAAGACACTATTAAATGGCTCAATACATTATTAATACATAATTATTATACTAATTCAAGTTCGTGAACTGCAATTTCAACTACGGAAGTTGGCAACATTGTATCCTAAGTTGCGCACACAATTTTGCATGTTGGACGTTGCACCTGTTCACAGATCACACTTCCGAGTACTACACCAGTCGCACCCTGTTCATTATGCTGTCAACAGTAACACAGTTATATAGTGAATAAATAGTTTAGTTAAGGCAAACGGTTTTTTTTTCCTGCTTTTATTTAACGTCGGCCTATTTCTGCTACCAAGGCTAAACACCGACGCCGGTGAGCACACTTCTCCCAACCGGAAATTTTGCTGAATCCTCTGTTGTTTCACGGGCTCAACATCTATGAACTCGGGACCACCATGTCAACGTCCCCTCCGAAGGCGGCATATCTATCGTCTTATCTCGTGCCCATTGATAAGACGCCTGCAGCTGCGAATATGCTACTACTAAGATGTCTAACAACATGGTGTATTCACTTATACCTGTAAAATATTGGGACAAACTGGGGGACAACAGCCCACTTGATAAAGGCAGTTATCTAGAGTTTCAGATGGCGCTGACGTCGTTTCTTGTCATAATTCAGTAAACTGCAATTTCATACCACGCAGGGTGTTTTTGTGATTTGTGTCTCCTGATCCGTTCTGTGATTGTGCTTTTGTCGCCTTTGAGGTTATGTCAATTCGTTGTGAAATATTTTGAGGTTGATCGATCGATGTAACATATTTTAGAACAAATGTACTCATGTCAGTGTTATCAGGGTTATTATATATTGTCAGTATTATATATATAATAACCCTGAGTGTTATATAGAATTTTCGAGAGGGTTCCGAAATAATTCTAAATATGAACCGTACCAATTTATTTTGTATGGTTAATTTTCTATTGATACCGCTCCACCGAGTTGGTACTTATGTATTTCTGTCCCTGTTTGCTCGTGATAAAAATCTTATGATGGAGCGGATAATGATTTTATGAAGTGCTGTAAATTACATACAATTACTTAATTGAGCTTTCAAACCAATAAAAGTAAAACTTCTGAGATAGTGAAGCTCTATCAAACGACTTATAGTTTGCCGATATTGGGTATGAAAATGAAATATTGCGAAGATTCTCAACAGCTGCCATTTTGAGACTATTGGACCATTTTCGCTCGTGGCGACGTGCTCCTCCAGGCTGCACTTCAGAATCGCCGCCTCAGATTTTTTTCGCACGTTAGCGAAAAAATTCTGCAGCTTACAGTTTTTATTTTAAAGAAAAATTTTATCTACCTTTTTCATGTCAATTTTTCCATTTTTGCGAGTGGCACCATTATTTATTATTATTTTTTTAATAATCAATATACAATGTAATTTGGCAACTTATTTGTTAATGAAGCACATACTTTATGGTTGGTAATTGGTAACTTTTCATATGTTGTTCCTTACATCATCACTAATGTACAGTGAAAAGTTCCCGCAGTCCCCTAACTTTCTGAAGCTAAAATCTAATATTAGTCCACTACTAGTAAAATGACTCGTATATGTATAAATTAATTTGAATCTTCTCTGAACCTTTGCCCATTGGAATAATTTTTTTCAACTTGTGATTGTAATGTCTCTAGTAACTAGCAAGTCAAATAATTTTATTATTACTTTTATATTTATTTTTTATATTATATATTTTGTATAAAATTTTTCCCATGAGATGACAGTCTTCTGATTGAAAGTATTGGAAAATTCTAAATATAGTGGATATTTTTTTCCAAAGAGCTATGGGACCCTATGGGACGGTTCTGAATTTACTAGCCAAAATCAATATATCTTCATAGAATGAAAAGTCCACGCTTACTTTTGAAATTCATGTGTTTATTAGAAAGTGATAATCATCCTAATCATAGTCATTAGCCTTATCGATCTTGGGAGTGGGCCTTGTTTTTCCGAACAACTGCTTGGTTTAGATCGCCCTCCTCCGATTATCTCATGCGGGGTGTTACTGAAAAATAAAAGAAAAGCATTTGGATTATTTTTTTCTCCCCTCGTATTTGTTAGTAGGGCTCACCTTTTCCGGCGAAGTCATTCTAAGATAGCTGGAAGCAGCCTAGACTGTCGCACACCAGGATTCATCGATTTCTCAACTTCATCAACAGATTTTATGATATCTACAATGAACTCTCTGATTTTGTTCATGTCAGAAGGTTGTTAGAAAGGTGATAGTCTGGCAGAGATGGCAGTGAATGGCTTGGTAATAGTTTGTATCGGAAAGTTTAATGGAACAATGTCATCGGGGACATTTTCCAATCCCCTCAATTTTCAAGTCAATTCATCATCTAGAGACATCAGTCCACTCTCCTACCTACTCTCATTCCTTCGTGGAAGTTTCCATGATCCGAAAAAGGCCATTTGACAAGAAATAACTTTGCAAAAATCACCAGGTAGACCTCAAGAAAAATCTGATTTTTGACAGACAGATGTAAACATTGTAGTAAGTTTCGAGGATTTCATCTCATTTTCGCGCCAACAGTTCTGAGCGGGATTTTGTTCGTAGCACTATGATCTTTGTAAACGATCAATTCACAATTTTTTGCATGAAGTAATGTTGACAGAAAAAGAAAATTTCATAGGTTTGAAGTTTAACATTTTGCGTGACACAAACAACAAACATTCCTCAACCGCGCCATCTACTAATAAAGTTCTAAGCAGAATTTAACGTTTTTCATTTGTTGTCCCCCAAAAATTCAAAACAAAATCGAATCAGTGAATACACCAGGGTTTTTAGGCATCTTAGCTACTACGCTACAGTTGTTAGGGCATTTAACGCGGAGCTTCCTTGTCCGGTGGTCACCCATTCAAGTACTGACCACGCCCGACGATGCTTGGCTTCAGATATCGATAAGACTCTCATCAACCTGACCAGCCATCGGTACGCATCAAACGGTTATTATTGATAAGTATTGACGATATGAAAAAAACTCAGGGAATGTGAATCTCTGGAGAAATTATGAATAATTTCAAAGGTAAGTGTAGAACATGATATCAAGTTGAGGTTATTTCTATAATAGAATTTCCTAATCAATTATTCCTTTTCGGAAGGACAGAAGTAGGGTTGGGGGTTAGGATAGGAATATTTCAACATAATGAACGTGGGAAACCTATTTGATATTATGATGAGTTCATAAAACCAACAAGTCTTGT
The DNA here is from genome assembly GCA_018342105.1 of Gonioctena quinquepunctata. Lineage (NCBI taxonomy): Eukaryota > Metazoa > Arthropoda > Insecta > Coleoptera > Chrysomelidae > Gonioctena > Gonioctena quinquepunctata. The sequence continues at coordinate 4,867 of JAFIRS010009275.1, read as the reverse complement.
AATAATTCTGTTTTCGAGGTTTCATTCATGTTTCAGCGTCAGTTCATGATGATTGCGGAGTTGTCATACTGCTAATATACAACTAGGTGTGCACGAAAAGCCTGAACGGAAAATTGGTAAGTAAACGTAAAAACAACACACACGAAATGAGTCGACCTGTATATATGGTGTACGTTTTAAAAAAGTTTTGTTTGAGAATTCTTCAATTCAATAAATTATTTTTCATGAAATGTGAAGTTTCGAATGAAGAGATATTTTTTTATTACAAGTAAATCTGTTATCTCAATCAAGCAATAACTCTTCTTATTCTTCAATGTGGTAGTTTAATTAAAAAATTTTTTTTGGTTTTAAATGAAAGAAATTTTTTCAATGCAACTAATTTTGATATCTCAACTTCAGCAATATGGTAGTTCCAATTGAGATAAATATTCCATCACCTCATCTTGACGAGGTTCTCAAACGAAGAGGGCTGTAATCCCTGTAAAGTAATGTTAAGGTTTGATCTGCACCCTTTCTACACCACATGTAATTTCTCATTACCAGCTTAGCGCCTACCTCTCAAAAGTTTCGATTTTCGATTATAATTTAAAGTGTTACAATTTGTATAATGAACTATCAGTGTTGTACAAGTGAGAAGTCTTACTTGAACATGTGAACTGATATATTGGCCAATATAGGGGGGTTTTCATGTGAATGATTTTCATTTTCATCCATTTCAATGATACCGTATACCGAAACGATCAGTTTGTCATCGACAGGGTATAGAATAAATGAATACATAGTGCAGTTCATTGTAGACTATTGCTTGCATAATTTATGAGTTTCGACTGGGATAAACTGAGTGACGCCTGGCATCAGCACAGAGCCCCGCTTTTCTACCGAATCCACACCAAGCTCCCAAACAACAAAGCTGCCGACCTATAACGTGGATCATCATTTTTTTGTCATCCTAATATATTCATTTCTGAGAAATGCGTTGTAACGATGTTTATCAATATTTTCACATTTCCGGCAGTTCTGAACACATCCACATTTTTCAAACTTTCCAATACTTTGAAAAATGATATGTGACGGAATTGGCTCATTTTCAACTGCAATTATGAACAAATTTATTATATCTTGAATCGGGTAACGATTGAACTAACAATAAATGTCAGTGTGTATAATGATAACATAATCAACATAATTTTTGAACATTAAAATTCTTATGAAATATTCAAATTACGACGATATGTGAATTAGCAATAGCAATAGAAAGTCATAAATTTTTTTGAATCGAGCATCACAAATAAACTAATTGAATCATTAATAGAATTCGCTTATGGAATTGGAGGTTTATGATAACTACAATGAGAAATCTAAACTCTGCTTTGTAACTTTTTAGAATTTCCTTAGAAAACAACATCAATTGTCATACCATATCTCGTTGATGATTGAAGTGAAGATTTATTTATAATTAAATAATGTTTTTTCCCAAACAATCAGTTATTGGTTGAAATCTTTCTGAACGGAAATTAAGATTGAAATCTCCAGCAAGAATTGCTATAATAACACCTGAACATTCAATAGTGAAGTACATTGCTGATGAATACATTTCATAATGTTTGATACAGCTTCATCTGGAGAACAACGCTAATCAACGGTTGATACACCAAACTACAGCAAAGTCATATTTTTCATTATGATTATTCTGATGATATATTTTTATTGCAATTTCAAAACAATGATCAATACACTATTTATTATATCTGACCTCATTTCATCAAGTAAAATTGGTATTTGACTTTTGACATGACATGAATCACCTAGTGTTTTCCATGATTCCACGGCTACCTTTCATTTCATCAAACGTAAACGGATGACTAGGTAATTGGAATCTGTAGGCATCGTATAAAATATTGTACAAATTCAATAATTGATCGGTTTGAGTTCTGAACGAATGAAAATGGAACATAATGTATATCGTTGAATTGCCCCCGGTAGGAACCACTTGAAAACAACGATTTTTTCGTCAGAAATGCATTCAGAAATTTTCAATTCCTGCTGTAGGATTTGTTATCGATCTTATCGATGAATTACTATTTGCTATGAGTTACTGATGTGAATTAGTATAGATTTCAACCTGATCAAGGTCTCCTGGGCTAAAAATAGAAATTGAGATTTTTTTTTTCAATTTTAAAATGAAAATTTGCAACACTGTCGTATGTAATTTGAGCAGTAGAATCCGAAAAACATCAATCATGCAGGGTGTTCCATTTTGAAAACCGAAGTTGGCGGCTATTCTGGCAAAACCTGGAGTCGGCCATTATGTTTTCATGTCTGTCAATCTGAAATTGTGTCTCATATCAATGTACAAAATTTCATTCAAACCGGTTGATAAGTGAAGGAGATATAGGCATGGCCCTGGTCCATTGTCACTCGGTATAGACTATATCAAGACTCACGAAAAATATTCCGTCACCTTCTTGATAGCCGTGTTTGACATTCATCAGTATGATACCAGACAAAAACATAATATTCATTCACCAGTACTGTCTCCAAAATATGGTTTGAAAACTATTTATCATGAAGGCTTGAAAGTGTATAATAACATTTTCTTTACCATAAGGAACGCCCAAATGTCAACATACATTGTTTCTGATATGTATTCTGTTAGTATTTCTTTTTTTCTTCCTTTTGTATATGGTGATGTTATTTTCGTATACTAATGATATACTTATATAATTGTCCGCACAAACAAAATCTTACTAACATACTCATGAATTACTATTTGCTTTCAGTTCCTAGTATTAGATCCTTGTAATCTTCTTGGTATTAATGAAGCAATGTAAAAATAAATTTGATTATTTGATTACGCCAAATAGCCGAAAAAGTGTATAACATATATGTAATGGTGGACTTTATTACTACCTATTTCATAATTTAGTATGGAAACCCACATTACATGTTGAACAAAGTCCAATATCACATTTCTCACACATCGATCTTGCACTTGTGAAACAAAGTTCCATAGTCCACCACCTTCTCTTCTGATCGGGTATATAAACAAGGAGATGGTCAGTTTTGCCAAAGGGAATATCTTCACTTACTTTATGCCCTTGAGAACTTGCCAGCGAAGATTATGGTCTTCGAACTCCTTTTGCCGCAGTGCCATATTTTGTTAGGTAAGTATTTACGATTTCACGCCTAAACTGAAGTTGAGTGACGGTCTTCCCAGACTTCTTGCATAAGAAACAGTAATTTTGAATAGAGACATATACCGGTCACGAAAGTATAGCCCACCACCATTTTTTGGAGCGAATCGCTATGCGATACCTTTCTACATTTTCGTTCATAAAATCAGTTCCACCAATTTCTGCATTGTATTTCCCGATCAGATTGTTCTCTCTTTTTGCGAGTATCTTTTTACTTGAGAAACTGGCTCAACTCCATGGCATGTGGATGCGACAGTAACGATATCATTATCTGCCCATCTTGCAAATATGATCCCAGTCGTTCGGTCAATTACGGAGTGATGTTCCCCACATATTGAAGATTTTTGGAGAGCTTTTTTTTTATAGAAAGAGGTATACCTTCAGGGAAGAAATTTCAAGTATCCTTCATCACTGATATCCTCCAATCAATATACGCTAGTAAATGAATTATCGAAGAATATTCTGTAAGGAAGTTTATTTTTGTTTTTCGGCATTTCCCTCATCATCATTTTGAGTGGTGCTGAACACTTCCCATATAAGACCTCATTGTTCTCTCGCTTCTGACCCCTTCTGGGACCTTCCACTTCATATCCCACAGAGAACTGGCCAGCTGAGACTATCACAATGTTTAGACTTGTTTATTAGAGAAGAAAGTTCAGACGGCGAAGAGAAACCAACTAGTTGTAAATGTAAGAAAAGGATAAAATGCACAAACTTATTAGGTATATATAACTTCCCCAGAATGTTAGTAATTCACTTGAAACGATTTTTGCCGAGAGATTCAGAGGAAAATTAAATGTCACCATTGACTTTCCTCTCGAATGATTAGATATGATATGAATTATGCAGCAGATAATGTAGCTCCGTGTCAATACAACTTGTATGCTGTATCCAACCATAGTGGAACAAGTTATACCGGACACTACACGGTTTACTGTGAGCACCTTTATGCAGGCACATGGCACGAGTACAATGACTCCAAATATCACCAAAATCGCTCATAAGTGGAGGAGCATTCGTCCTTTTCTATGAGCAAGTGGGCACCAAATCACACCTCTAGTTTACCATTATTATTTTTACCATTATTGTTATTATTAAATATTTTTTCGTTTTTTGAATAAATATATTATTACTCTTATTCAGATGTCAGATAACATTATTATTTCGTATTTTTGGAGACATCATCAGTTGTATTGTTAAGCCACGTCAATACAGAGAAATTTTTCTACGATACAAAACAACGTAACATTCTTGATAAACAGTAAAGGTCAATATGGACCACATGCTAGACTGAAACAGCCGATAAGCATACGTTCGTAAAACCATACGTTGTTATCGGGAGACAAATAAAATGCTTTTAAAAATAATTACCAAGAAATATCCCTTGTAGACGGGACGCATAAATCATTCATCTAGGAGCGAAAACAAAGATTATTGACTGCTACTGGGTACATTCCCAGCGCGATAAGAAACTCAGTTTTATTTACTACCGAAACAATAACATATCCATATTTCAAACCACCGTCCAAATTCGATAAACATGGGGTCATTAATTCCGCGATAGAGCGACAGCTACCTAAATATATTATCCAATTATAACATAATTAAGCGAGAACGGGTGACCTTTATACTTAGGTCATTACTTCCGCGATAGAGCGTCAGCTACGGTAATT
>JAFIRS010009274.1:0-10816 GCA_018342105.1 Gonioctena quinquepunctata | reverse complement strand
GCCTCCATAGCTCAATCGGTAGAGCGTAAGCCCGGCAAGCTTAAGGTTGCGAGTTCGAGTCCCGCTTGGGGATGCTTTTTTTCTTTAATTTAAAATCTGTCCATTATGCCACAAATTCCTTTTTCATAATTTCTCACGGACAACAATTTCTCACTTTCATATAAATAGACAGCTATCAAACAAAGTATGTTCTATCTTGTATAATAAAAGGAGTTTTCTTCTGTTGTTGGTTTCTTGTGTCCTACAAATCGTTATGATCCAGACATTTTGAGACCAGCTGGAATGTTCGAGAAGGAAGAACGAGGGTATATAAGTCAGACGAATGCCGCACGCGACAGTTAGTTTTGTCTAAGATGCCTAAAAACCCTGGTGTATTCACTGATTCGATTATGTTTAGAATTTTTAGGGGACAACAAATGAATCGCGTTAAATTCTGCTTAGAACTTCATTAGTAGATGGCGCGGTTAAGGAATGTTTGTGTGTCACGCTAAATGTCAAACTACACACCTATGAAATTTCATTTTTCTGTCTACATTACATTATTGCTTATTGCATATTTTTATGCAAAAAATTGTGAATTGATCGTTTACTAATATTATAGTCCTATGAACAAGATCCCGCACGGAACAGTTGGTTTTACTACATTGTTTAAATTTTTCTGTCAGAAATCAGATGACTGCTCGATATTTTCCAGAGTGATTTATTCCCAAACGCCTTTTTTGAGATCATGGAAACTTCCTCGAAGAAAGGAAAAAAGGTAGGAGAGTGGACTGATGTCTCTAGACGATGAATTGACTTGAAAATTGAGGGTATCGGTATATGTCCCCGATGACATTGTTCTATTAAACTTTCCGATACAAACTATTAACAAGCCATTTACTGCCCATCTCTGCCGCACTATTACTTCTCTAACATCCTTCTGACCTGAACAAAATCAGAGAGTTCATTGTTGATATCATAAAATCTGTTGATGAAGTTGGAAATTCGATTAATCCTGGTCACGACAGTCTAACTTCCAGCTATCTCAGAATGACTACTCCGAAAAAGTTGAGCCCTACTAACAAAGGTGAGGAGAGAAAATAATAATCTAAGTCGGCTTCTCTGTTATTTTTCTATCTAAACCAAGCAGTTGTTCAGAAGAAGAAGGCCCACTTCCAAGATCGATAAGGCTAATGACTTTTATTAGGATAATTATAATTTTTTAACAAACACAAGAATTTCACAAGTAAGCGTGGACTTTTCATTCTATGAAGACATCTTGATTTTGGCTAGTGAATTCCGAACCATCACAGAGGGTCCCATGGCTCTTTGGAAAAAAATATCCACTATATTTAGAATTTTCCAATACTTCTAGTCAGAAGATTGTCATCTCATGGGAAAAAATTTGTACAAAATATATATGGTATAAAAAATAAATATAGAATAATAAAAATATTTCACTTGCGTTACTAAATAAATTACAATCACAAGTTGAGAAAATTATTACAATGGGCAAAGGTAGTTCAGAGAAGATACGAATTGATGTACAGGGTGATTCAAAAGTACTTTGACAAACTTCAGGAGGTAATTTCTCACAATATTCTAATATGAATTGTCTAGATAAATATATGTCCGGAAACGCTTCGTTTCCAAGATACAGGGTGTTAAATTTTTATTTTAATTTTCGTTTTGTTTTATAACTTTCGAAATACTAACCTTAATTAAACGAAAATTGATATTGACTGGTTTTTTGAGGTGTCGAATTCGAACCTGATGTTATTATTGCTCGTACTCGTACATCTATCTACACGTCTTTTTTTTTTGGAAGTTTCATAACTTTTTAAGCGTACTTCCAGCACATTTTTTAGTAGAAAAAACAATTTAACTATCATATTTACATAAAAAAGCTATCCTCGTTACAAGTCGCTACAAGCAACCGTTTTCTAGATATTTGGACTTGAAAATTTCAACTCGATTATTTGATAATCGATGCGTGTTGAAGTTATTACCATTATTTTTCATTTTCACAAGATTGCTTAGGAAATGAATTTGACGTTTAAGTAGGTAGTTTTGTTTTTTTGTAGGGGCGCCACCTATTCTATTTATTTTTACTCGTTTGAAATAGTTATTTTTGTATCAAGGGTGCAAAATCTGTATTTGCTTTAATAAAATTTGCAAGAAATATCAACATTTTATTTCAAGAAATGTTGAATATGTAGAATAAAATGAAATAGAGGAAACTAAATTGTATTCAAATAAATTGTTCGAAGTGTCCACCTCCAGCGAAGATACAGGCATTCAGTCTCCTAGTCATTGAATCTCGTACCCGCTCAAAAATTATTGGTGTGTTTCTTATTGTTTCACTGGCGTCTACTGTTCGGTTTCTTAGATCTTCCTCGTTCGCTACTGGAGTTTTATAAACTAGTGACTTCAAATGTCCACAAAAATAAAAATCTAGCTGGTTCAGATCTGGGGACCTTGGTGCCCACGCCTGGTTAGGTTCTTCTACACTCCTACCGATCCATCGATTTGGATAGACAGTATTACGGAATTCCCTGGCTACAACTCTCAAATGGGCCGGAGCCCCATCATGCATAAACCACATGCGGATACGAATTTCTAATGGTACATTCTGAAGTAGTCCCGGCAATTCATTTTCTCAAGAGTCTCCTGTAAGTTGCGCTATTCAGTCGGGACGGAAGAAAGAAAGGACCTATCAAGTAATTATCAATTATTTCCGACCATACATTTACAGAAAATGGATACTGATAATGTCTTTCACTAACTGCGTGCGGATTTTCCAGAGCCCAAACATGGTTGTTATGAAAGATTGTGATAGCATTTCGGGAGAAGTTTGCCTCGACCGTGAAGAGTACATATCTTAAAAATTGAGGATTTCCAGCAAATTTTCTCAAAAACCACTGACACATAGTAATGCGTTGGAGAGAATCTCGTGGCAAAAGAACTTGTACCCTTTGAATATGGTATGGATAAAATTGTTGATCGTGGATAATTTCCAAACTGTGGACTGAGTAGAATTGAGAGCTTCAGCAATTATTCTTGTACTTGTTTCTGGCTTCTCCTCGAGAGCGTTCGAAACAGCTTCTTCCAATTCTGGGGTTCGGACTGCTCGTGGTCTTTCAATAATATCAGCTGCCCTCTACAAGCTACCTGTTTCTGCCAAACGACGATGGAGACTGGTGAATGTTGGAGCTGAAGGCAGTACTCGATTAGGAAATCGCTCCTGGTAAATACGTCTTGCTTCGCGCGCATTATGAGCATTATTGTTTAAATAATATTTTTTTCAAAATTAGTGTTTTAAAACTTACCGAAACTTCAACATAACAACAAAACGTTTAACTGTCACATAACATGTAATTACCAAAACTACTTACTTAAACGTCAAATTCATTTCCTAAGCATTCTTGTGAATAATTCAAAATAATGGTAGGTAATCACTTCAACAAGCATCGATTATCAAATAATCGACTTGAAATTTTCAAGTCCAAATATCTAGAAAACGGTTGCTTACAGCGACTTGTAACAAGGGTAGCTTTTTTACGTAGATATAATAGAGGAATTGATTTTCCACTGAACAATGTTCTAGACGTACGCCTAAAAAAGTTATAAATCTTCAAAAAAGTAAAAGACGTGTAAGTGGCGCCCCCTACGAGTAAAAGCAAATAACATCAGGTTCGAATTCGACACCTCAAAAAACTTCTCAATACCAATTTTTGTTCAATTGAGGTCAATATTTCGAAAGTTATTTGAAAAAACGAAAATAAAACTTCAACACCCTGTATTTTGGAAACGAAGCTAATCCGAACATATATTTATTTCGACAATTCATATTAGAATATTGTGAGGAATCACCTCCTGAAGTTTGTCGAAGTACATTTGAATCACCCTGTATACATATACGAGTCATTTAACTATGAAGGTAATTTGAGTTCTTGCGATAAGATAGTCGTGTTGTCTATGTTGTCTACCGAAATACTGAATACCTCTCAATTTGCCCAGATAGGACTCGAACCAATTGAAGCTTCGTTCTTTGATGCTGTAGAGATGAAGCTTACATAACAGTCAAAACCTTCAGATATGTCGCAAAACACTGCAGCGCTCACTTCCTTCAGATTAAAATATAGATTTTTCAGAAAGCGGAAGATTGCATCTCCCGTACTTTTATTGGTTTGAAAGCTAAATTAAGTAATTGGTCACACCAGATATCTAAGAAGGTCGTTAATCACCAACCACTTGAGTTATCAGCAGGAGGTGGATTCTACGCAGAGTTGTACCTGCCTTAGCCATTAAATTTTGTTTTATAGGTAGATATAATGAGATTGGGTTAAGATAATGATTTAGAAAAATCGCTTGAATATAATTGAGAATTGTTTATTTATATATAATATATGATAATAAGTTATATATATAAATATATATATATATATATATATAAATATATATATAGGGGAGAGTTGCCTAATTTGAACCACTTCAAAAGAAATGACAATAATTCCGGTATTACTGAATTGTTAGCACACATTTCAAGCTCAAACGATAGAGAAACATATAAACTTTTATTTTTACCGAACAAAAAGAACAAAAAACAAAACATTTTTGAATCCCAAATATAAAACAATTTTGAGGAAAATGGTTCAAATTAGGCTACCGGTAGCCTAAAATGAACCACTAGTAACCTAATTTGAACCCATATTAAAAATTAATGTTTATATATGTCACAGATCAAAATCTCGTCTTTTTCGATTCCTGCACACTTTTTGTTTGCCCATTTTGAGCACACTTGACATTCAACCCATCCTTCCTCCGCTACAGAGTTGGAATAAGAATCGTGACAATACAAACACAGCGCATCTTCATTTTCTTCTTCGCTTGACTCAGCTGATTCCTCCAATCTTTTTTTTTGAGTATTTCTGTGTCGTATTTTTGGATTTTGTTTCGGTTTTTTGTTTTTGATCAATCTTTTTGCTTTATTGAACGAATTTGATTTTACATTTTGAATAGCTTCTTTAGTTTTCTTGCTCTTCTTATTTATTTTTGATTTTTCTGACTTTTCTTTACGTCTTTTTTTAACAACCAACTCATCTTTGTGTGGTGTACTAGTCAGTTCTACAGCTGATGACGTATGATAACGTTTTTTTGTATTACCACTGACTTCAGAATTCTTTGGAAGGGTACATAACTCTTCTAAACTTTTATTAAATGTGTTAGGACTGACTTCGGACAAAATAGGAGATGAAGATGGACCAGCCTGACTATTTGATATTGGTGGTGCTTTGTCTTCAGGTATTTTTTGTGTTTCGGAATTTTCTTTTTCTATTTGTCGCTCGACTGCAAGGGAAGGTGCAAACAAGTGGTCGGAAAAAGATTCATATTGACAGGCCAAATACCTGCTGCTTTAAAAGCATTCTCAGCTGTTCCCACAGTAGCTGCTTCACTAATAAGTTCTGAAATATTGTAAGCTGAAATCCCCTGTCCAACATGAGCCCTCAACCAAGAATCTTGTGCCTGCACGAAGTAACTTTGTAGTGGTTTAAAAAATGCTACATCTAAGGGCTGGAGTCTATGTGTACCCATTCGTTTAATGCAATTATTTGCGATTTTATTTGTTTATCGAATATGTCTTAATAGAGTTGATTTATTAATTTTAAATCTTCGTTGGCACTCATTTAATCCAACTCCATCTTTGTAAGCTTTTATGGCCATTTCCATATCCTTTTCGGACCATTAACCATATCTGCCTCGTTTTGTCTGTGACCTAATCCTGGAAATATTTTATTCTTATTATTTAATTCAAGAAGAAATAATAAAAAAACTTTTAGATATACCAATATGGAAATAGAAATAAAAAAAAAAAACTTTCCAACACGTTTCTTGAATTGAACCGGTTCAATTTTAGAATCCCATTCTAGGTTCAATTTAGGAAACAACACAATTTCTTTTTTAAGTTAACCTAAAGTTTTTATTTAGAGTTGTTTTCATTTTATATTCACAAAAAACATCAAAAATACTCTAACAAACATAACTAGAATGACAAAAAGTACTTACCTGAATAAACTTTTTGTTAATCCCTTAAGTAAGTGTACTGAAATATTAGAGTCAACAATTCAAAAATGAGAATCATGTTGCCAGCAACAGACACCAACGAGAACTAACACCGAAATGTAACTGTGGGTAAGTTTTGGACCACAAACTTCAGTAGTATGACATCAGATGGCATAACCTGTCCCTCAATAAGGATTTATTTACGTGGTTCAATTTAGGTGGCGGTTCAAACTAAGCAACTCTCCCCTATATATATATTCATATATATATATATATATATATATATATATATATATATATATATATATATATATATATATATATATATATATATATATATATATATATATATATATATATATATATATATATATATATATATATATATATATTCACATATATATATTCACATATATATATATATATATATATATATTCACATATATATATATATATATATATATGAAAAAGGAAATTGTGGCATAATGGACATATTTAAATTAAAGAAAAAAAGCATCCTCCAGCGAGACTCGAACTCGCAACCCTAAGCTTGCCGGACCTATGCTCTACCAATTGAGCTATGAAGGCTATACGAAATCGACACACACTCGTGAACACTTTACTTCCTTCAATTTAATGCGATGTTGGGAAAATGAAATAGAAAAATCAAACGTACTTATCAGTGGCCGTCGAGACCCGGTACCTATTCACCCAAACATCATCGTCGATGTGACGATTTCAGTAGAAGATCCAGGAAGATGATCTCCAACCACTGATAAGATTTTAGCAAATATAAGTTGTGAAGTGGGGAATTGTTGTCCGTGAGAATTAAAAAAGGAAATTGTGGCATAATGGACATATTTAAATTGAAGAAAAAAAGCATCCTCCAGCGAGACTCGAACTCGCAACCCTAAGCTTGCCGGACCTATGCTCTACCAATTGAGCTATGAAGGCTATACGAAATCGACACACACGCGTGAACACTTTACTTCCTTCAATTTAATGCGATGTTGGGAAAATGAAATAGAAAAATCATACGTACTTATGCTTTTTTTCTTTAATTTTAATATGTCCATTATGCCACAATTTCCTTTTTCATAATTTCTCACGGACAACAATTCCCCACTTCACAACTTATATTTGGCTAAAATCTTATCAGTGGTTGGAGATCATCTTCCTGGATCTTCTACTGAAATCGTCACTTCGACGATGATGTTTGGGTGAATAGGTACCGGGTCTCGACGGCCACTGATAAGTACGTTTGATTTTTCTATTTCATTTATTATTTATTACTGGCAAGGTGAATTTGGAACTATGTCCTTTACTTTTTGGTGCTTCTCTCTGTGCACTCCAAAAAAAAGATGGAGGTTTTCGCTGTTGGTACTTTTTATCGCAGATTAGTAGCAAAACATTGCTGTATGAAAATTTAAGAAGATCTTGGTTCTTCACTACGTCCCTTACAGTTTGGTTTTGGTACTCCAGGAGGTTGTGAAGCAGTTGCTCATTCAGATCATAGATACATCAATCATCCTTCTTCCAAGGTGTTTTTGAAACTCGACTTCAAAAATGCCTTCAATATGATTGATAGGAATGTCATGCTCCTCAAAGTAAGAGATAACCTTCCTGGTATATACCCTTTTGTAAATCAATGTTAGAACTCATCATCATATTTGAATTTTAGTGATCAGTTAATAACTTCTGAAAGAGTGTTCAACATGGTGACCCTTTGGGACCCGCACTATTTTGTCTCATAATCGAAGAATTGACAAAGAGTTTGTCATCTGAATTCAACTGTTGGTATTTGGATGATGGCTCAATTGCTGGAGATTTCAATACAATACAATACATTGGATTGTGCCTTCCATTGGTGCAACTATCTCGTGGAAAGTGATTTAAACTTGCAACACCCCTTACTTTTGAACCCCAGATTTTAAATTATATGATTCAAATTCAAGAAGGTGAAATCACTTTGCCGATAGGCTGCTCAGATGGATACGGTTAGGCCGTGAGTAAGGTTCAATTAATGACTTTTCCTAGTTAATCAAATTTGTCCACTAAAAAAATTATACATTAATTAACTTGACTAGTTCCAGAGTTGGGCGCCAGACTTGCTAAAGACAAAAGTCAAAGATAAATAAAATTAAATAAATGTTACCTAGCTTGTATGGGAAGGCAAATAAATATGCAATAAATCAACTTAACAAATTTATTCCAGTTGGAATTAAAATTATTGAACAAGATAAAGATAAAAAAATTAACAAATACTAGAAGAGTATTGAACTTCTCTTAAAAGAATGGAAAAATTACATAAAAAGAAACCAGTAATTTTGACTCTGATCAAAATTCGAACATTTACACCTATGATTCCTCCAGTTGTTGGTACCACGAATATACCTTCGGAGATCTTGAATGAAAGAGATGAAGGCTAGTTTCTTGAAGCTGGTCTCAGCGGTTCTAGCAGGAACTTGGTTTCAGCGGTTACGATGAAGATGGTCTTGGGTGGTTCGATAGTTGATTCAGACCCCTTATCGGCGTGAATTTAGTTGATCTTCACGGACCAGTGCTGATATTGATGTGCTGTAAGACCTCCCAGGCTACTAGTCCTTCCGTCTCCGTAGATGGGTTCCCTCCGTGGTATATATCATGCGAAGAAAATGATAGGAATCAAAATATGTACAAAAAGGGGAGAACGAAGGATATCCTTTGAACCTCAAGTTTTATGTTTCAAATTTTAATCGAGAGTCAAAAGATAGATGCAAATGATAGCATACAATAAAAATCTCAGTCTATATGAAAGACTGGAAAGTTACAGTGAAAAGAACAAAGATAATAAATAGCAATCCAATCTGCTATTCTGGAGTTAAATTTACAAGTTAATTTTAATAATTTAAAAAATATTAAAATGAACAAAATTTAAAACCAAACAAAACAAACCTCACCCAAAACGTGATGTTCAAATTCAGTTAAATTTTGAAACAGGTAAGTTTTGATAAGGTGATTCTATGTACCAGAAGGGTAAAAAAATTCAATAAGGAAAGGTATTCCAAAAGAAATATAAAAATTTCCTTGAAATTTTACCAGAGAAAAAATATAGTATTTTAAAGCAAAATACTATAAAATTGCCAGAGAAAAAATCTACTATTTTAAAGCAAAATATTTAAAGGTTGCCAGTACAAAAATATATTCATCCAAATATTTCCCATAAAATAACTGAAAAGAATGTTATGTTTCTGACAAAATAAAAATATACTTACAAAGAAGTATTCAAATAACCCACGCTATTATGATTGTTTCGTCAGGCCAACGGGCTCCAGTGTATCACGCGATCAGTTGTGACCAATGAGGGCATTCCACATTTACTCATTGGCCAACGCCTACGACGTCAACTGGACTGGCCATTTTGTGTCTTGTGATTCTTTTGTCTGGTTACTTTTATCATTTATCAGTTTTATCGAATGTGCTTGGACTGCATGGCCGTGAATTTCAATTTGAGGTCCAGTTCAATGTGTTATGACTATGAATACTCGTCAGAAATATCAACAGGTATGTAAATAATTGATATACGATTCCTAGTTATAGGTTACAGTTCCAATACAGAAATACAAATTGGGAATTTGAAGGTTAAATAAAATGTGGCGGGATTCATGAACTAGCTCTGATATGCTCTTGAATTTTTATTTGATATACCTATATATAGTGTGAATGCTGTTTTTATATTTGAAGCTTGTTAATAATGTTTTGTTTTTATTTCATACACTACATGAATTATAAGTCAGTGCGATTAATTTATTGAATCAACAATGGTTATAATGGCTCAGTTAATGGTTATATTATATTGTGAGATTAATTCCAGACAATTCTCCACTGCCATACTTGTGTGGATTGAAAATCTTGGACCTATATCTGTTTGTATTTTTAATCACTATATTTTCATGAGTTGCATTTTTATTTACAGCTATTTCACTGATGATACAAATATGGATAGACGAAGAACTGAAGTGACTGAAAAGGTGCCTCTCCACATAGTTTCAAGCAGCCCTTAGATATAAGAGGGAAGGAAACCAATAATTAGCAGTCTGTATATTGTATGACTAATACTGTTGTATAAGTAATAAAGCATAATGAAATCGTACCTGTTTTTTTTTTGGCATTGAACACTACCTTTTTAAATCCTCACTGATAAGTACGTTTGAATTTTCGATTCATTCCAACATCACATTAAATTGAAGAAAGTAAAGTGTTCACGAGTGTGTGTCGATTCTCATAGTCTCCATAGCTCAATCGGTAGAGCGTAAGCCCGGCAAGCTTAAGGTTGCGAGTTCGAGTTTCGCTTGAGGATGCTTTTTTTCTTTAATTTAAAATATGTCCATTATGCCACAAATTCCTTTTTCATAATTTCTCACGGACAACAATTTCCCACTTTCACATCATATTTGGCTAAATCTTATCAGTGGTTGGAGATCATCTTCCTAGAACTTCTACTGAAATCGTCACTTCGACGATGATGTTTGGGTGAATAGGTACCGGGTCTCGACGGCCACTGATAAGTACGTTTGATTTTTCGATTCATTCCAACATCACATTAAATTGAAGGAAGTAAAGTGTTCACGAGTGTGTGTCGATTCTCATAGCCTCCATAGCTCAATCGGTGAGAGAGTAAGCCCGGCAAGCTCAAGGTTGCAAGTTCGAGTCTCGCTTGAGGATGCTTTTCTTCTTTTAATTTAAAATCTGTCCTTTGCCACAAATTCCTTCTTCATAATTTCTCACGGACAAC
>JAFIRS010009273.1:0-10816 GCA_018342105.1 Gonioctena quinquepunctata | reverse complement strand
TCTACGAGGAGATCATTACCCTTGGGATTTCGAAAGTAGTCCCCAGCTAAACGGAACCCAACAGGGCACCTGTTCGAGGATATGCTGGAGGAATTTGGGAATAAACCACCGTAGAACACCGCCATACACCCAAGCAAACCCCGTGGAGAATAAAACGCTCAAGACGATGATCGCCCAAACTGTGACAGGACCCCGGAAATGGATTCATATCTAGCCGACCCACTGTTTGTCATCAATACCGCCAGGACTCCACCGGATATTGTCCAGCTTTCCCTGAACTTTGAAGGAGATGGTCCAAGGCGATATACAGACCGCTGGTACCACCCTCGGAGAAAGATGAAGGAGAAATTAACCAAACCGATGTCACAAGTCACACAGAAAGGCTCAAACACCTGCAGGAGACGTTTGAGATGGTCCGAATCATCATTGCCAAAGCTTTCACCATCGATTCATCGAATCATCAAATCATCAAATCATCAAATCATAAAACCATCAAATCATCAAACCATCAAATCATCAAATCTTAAATCATCAAATCATCAAATCATCAAATCATCAAATCATCAAATCATCAGATCATCAGATCATCAGATCATCAGATCATCAAATCATCAAATCATCAAATCATCAAATCATCAAATCATCAAATCATCCAATCATCGAATCATCGAATCATCGAATCATCGAATCATCGAATCATCGAATCATCGAATCATCGAATCATCGAATCATCGAATCATGACATGAAGTCATCGAATCATCGAATCATCGAATCATCAATCATCGAATCATCGAATCATCGAATCATCGAATCATCGATCATCGAATCATCGAATCATCGAATCATCGAATCATCGAATCATCAATCATCGAATCATCGAATCATCGAATCATGAATCATCGATCATCGAATCATCGAATCATCGAATCATCGAATCATCGAATCATCGAATCATCGAATCATCGAATCATCGAATCATCGAATCATCGAATCATCGAATCATCGAATCATCGAATCATCGAATCATCGAATCATCGAATCATCGAATCGATCGAATCATCGAATCATCGAATCATCGAATCTCAATCGAATCATCGAATCATCGAATCATCGAATCATCGAATCATCGAATCATCGAATCATCGAATCATCGAATCATCGAATCATCGAATCATCAATCATCGAATCATCGAATCATCGAATCATCGAATCGAATTCGAATCATCGAATCATCGAATCATCGAATCAATCATCGAATCATCGAATCATCAATCATCATCAATCATCAATCATCAGAATCATCGAATCATCGAATCATCAATCATCAATCATCAATCATAAAATCAATCATCGAATCATCAACCATCATCAATCATCAATCATCAAATCATCAAATCATCAATCCAAATCATAATATCAAATCTTCATCAATCATCAATCATCAAATAAATTCAAATCATAAAATCATAAAATCACAACCATCAACATCAAAAAAAACAAATCATCAAACCATCAAATCTCAACATCAAAATTTGCCATTTTTTTATTGTTTTTTAAAAATTGTATGGACTCGATCGTTAAAAACAAAACTGGTCCGGTAACTAATTTAAAAATTGAAAAGAAAACTCCAAAAATTTTTGGGACTGATCAAGGAAAATTTTAGATGAAAATTTAAAGTCCATGAAACACCCCAATTTATCACAAACCCCTTTCAATCTTTGGAGCCAATGAACGATGGAACCCGAGGAATATTTTTTGATTATTGTGATTTCGAACCTCAATCAATTCACTTTAAAGTGACAGAAGCAATAAATATCTCCAAAAGCGATCGAAATGGGAAAGACCGAAATATATCGGGAATTATTAAACCAATGGGTTTTGTTGATGATTTTTCGGATTCTTTGAAAATTTTTCCCGTACAATCATTATTTCTATGGTGAAATCATGGCTAAGGGAAAAAATTTATTTTTGGGAATAAACTCATAAAGGGGTTTTTCCAACAACCAAGATAGCGTAGGGAAAACCTTTTCGTGAATATTTGTTTTTATTATAAATCCAACGCCATGATTTACGAATAAATGATGAAAACCCCATTTTTGCTTTTTTGTTTTTATTGTAGAAACGGGAAATTCACTTCCGTTTTTAGTTATTTTTAAAAAAACAAGAATATTTGTTTTTCCAAACCGTAAAAAAATTTTTTTTCCCTTTGCGAGAGTTAGTGTTTTTTTTTCCTTGAGGGGGGCAACCATGTTTTTCTACTCAAACAAAAGCACGGAAAAAGTAAAGGTCACAAAAGTTCCAAACCAAAAACACCCCTCTTTATTTTTTCTCCAAAGTTGGGGGCCAACGTGATAATTTTTTGACCATTCAACGGTTTTTACTGGAAAAAAAATTTGGAGTTAACAATTTATATATAATCGGATGCGGAAAGTAGATCCCATACTTAAAACGGTTTTTTACCGGGGCTGAAATGATATCACTTTTCAGACTATCGCCCGGCCTCAACGTTTCGAAATCATCAGGTTATCAACGTTTGAATGGTTCTGACGCTAATCATTGTCAGTAGACCTGTAGGGAAAATATCATCAGATTTCGGGTTCGGTCATCATCAGAATCTCAACAGTTGAAATTATCCTTAGATCATCGAGGGGCGGATCAACATCAGGTTCTTGACGTTTTGAATAATCTTCAGTGAGACATTTATGAGACTATCATGAACTTCTCAAGAATTGTATCATCTTCGGTTAACGTTCATCATATAACCCAGAGGTTCTTAACGTTTTAAATAATCATAAGATTCTCGAAATTTCAAATATCATCAAATTTCAAAGTTGTGAATCAGTGTGTTCACATAATAATCATTCGGAGAACAAAATTTCATCACAATACAATCTCTTATATATTCAACCCTAAGCAAATAGGATCCTCATGGAACACTCTGTATTACATTATTTCTGATCGGAACTCTGCAATCAATCGATACATTTTATCAAGTTTTATACATTTTAGGTACAACCTATATATTTCTTCGTCAAGGTGTATATTTTCAATGCACACCTTGTTTTTTGAAAATTTTGCTATTATCTAATTTCACAACCAGACGTGATGTTTTCATCGATTGATCGATTTCGAAAATTTTTTTTTTCTAATTTTCCTCGTGATGTACTCCCCGTAACTTCCTGGAACTCCCTGTACTCTCTGGAACGCTTTGGAACTCCCTGTACCCCTGGGAAATCACTGTACTACCTGGAACTCCCTGTACTCTTTGGAACGCCCTGTACCCTTTTGGGAACTCTCTGTACTCCTGGAACTTCCTGTACCCTGAAACCCCCGTACCCCTGGAACTCCCTGTACTCCCTGGAACTCCCTGTATTCCTGGGCGAGAGTATGGGCATAACGGCGTATTCAGGGGTTAGTATCGCTCATTTGGCGTACTCAGCGCATTATTATGACTCAGTTCGACACATTTGGCGCATGGTATGGGGCAGTATGAAGTATTCAGCGCGTTAGTATGACGCAGTTAGGCGTATTCCCGCCGTTAGTATGGCTCAGTTTGGGGTATTCAGTCGTTGGTATGCTCAATTTGACACATTCGGCGCGTTAGTATAGATTGGCGTATTCAGCACGTTGGGATGGCTCAGTTGGCGCATTCAGCACGTTGGGATGGCTCAGTATGGCACATTCAGGGGTCGATGGCGCAGTATGACGTATTCAGCGCGTCAAATTTCCCCCGTTTTGGGATAATCATCATTGTAGGGGCACAGGCGTTTGGCTTATTCTTTGGCCATTCAGCATGTTGTATGTCTAATTTGGCGTATTCAGCGCATTGTATGGCTCGTTTTTCAAATTTTGCGGTAATGGCGAAGTGGCGTATCCCGGGGTTAGTATGGCTTTGTTTGAAATTTGGTGCGTTTGTATGGCGCAGTATGGGGATTGGGGAGTATGGCGCATATTGACATTCAGGGGTGACGCATTTGGCGTGCTGAGCGCATTAATATGATTCGTTTTGGGATATTGGCCAGTATGGGATCCCCGGGTTTAGCCATTTGGCCTTTGGCACGATATTCGGTTTGGACATCGGGCGTCAGTTGGCGCGTATGACGTATTCAGGCATGGCCACTTTGGCGTAATCAGCGTTGCATGGCCGTATGCTACCAGATTAATTTACTTGGTTTGGACATTTACGTATGTTTGGCTAATTTGGCATATTCAGGGGTTGTATGGCCAGTTTGTCCCTTGTTGCGTTAGTCCCCAGTTTCTATTCAGCGCTTAGTATGGCATGTTTGGTACGGTTATTAGATGGCGCAGTTTGGGGTTTTTCACCGGGGATAAGATAAATGAGGGTACATTTACTAACGGTATTCCGCAACGGGTGTTCAGCAACAAGTGTTTCGCAACGGGCTATTCTGCAACGGGTGATCACCAACGGGGGTTCAACAACGGTTTCTACAATGCGTTACACAAGTCTTCTTATATGTCGCTGTAAAATTACAACAAGAGTACACCAAACAATAATCAATACATTTTGCTTTAGTTTCAGTTTCACATCGGACTAATGATGCAGCTATGGAGTTAGTTGTGATTGAAACGTCAACATAATCTTACTACTACATTTTCCGACTGTGATAATATGAATATGAATGGAATCAAATTTTTCATAGGGAAAGAGCACATAGTCATTGAAGACAATACATTGAAATTGGATCAAGACGCATTTGAATTGACTGATAGTTCATACTCAAACACTATAGTAGGTAGGAGGTAAACAAATAAAAACATTTTTTATATACCGATTTTCGATATGAGCGATAAAAGGACAACGAGTCACAATACGAACATTAAACGAAGTACCCACGGAAGCGGACTATATTTTGATAACTTTTAGCATCATTTGTTTTCCTGAGAATAGATATAAATCGAATAAAGTGAATATCATCTAAGTCAGAAATCAGTCCTGTTGAGTAGTATATCTGAGGACAATCGATACAGAAATACAGAGTTCATCTCATATTCAAAACAATATAAGTCCAATAATCTATTGGTGATTTCAAGTCACAATATCAGTGTTGAATATAAGTTTAGACGATAGTAAATACGTAGTTTTTGTATCACATTTTGACCATTCTGAATGTCATTTTGACCTGTATGGCGTATTCAGCGCTGAATATGCCAAACTGAACCATACTAACGCGCTGAATACGCCATACTAACGCGCTGAATACGCCAAACTGAGTCATACCAACGCGCTGAATACACCATACAGGTCAAAATGACGTTCAGAGTAGTCAAAATGTCGTACAAAAACTACGTATTTACTATCGTTTCAACTCATAATTAGCAATAATATTGTGATTTGAAATTACCAATAGATTATTGGAGTTAAAGAGTTTTGAATATGAGATGACCTCTGTCTTTTTTTGTATTGATTTGTCCTCAGATATACTGATTTGAAAAGGAGGATCGATTTCTGACTAATATGATTATTCCCCTTATTTTGCATTAGGGGTTGAGCTATTCACTATATCAACCACGAAACTTCTATAAGTTACCAAACATGCCTTATTCGCTCTATTGACTACCAGATGGCGTGCCTTTCTTCAAACTCCTCTTTTTGATGTGGGAAAAAACATAGCTGACGTTGTGTCACTTGTCATTGAGTAGAAAAAACATAAATGCTGACGTTTCGGATCTGTACGAACCATAAAAAAATAAACACTTCCGATTTGTGAAAATGGAGATAGAAGAAAACTGATGCTTAATTCAGATTGCCCGCGTCGAGGAGTATCTAAACTGCAATAAAATGGCCACTTCCGGTTCCACTTCCGGTCTCTCCGATTTCAATAATTTTGGATTCGTCTCGATGTCAAGAATCATAATTAAACATTTACCGATAACAAAAGGGCTTAGGGAGCTAACTTCGTTATGGAGTGAGATACAGCAGAGTGTGGGTACTCTAACAAGACAACTTTATTGGAGATCGTGAAAATGAAACGTCTGAGTGTGTAGCATGTATGAAACCAATAATTGAACTGGGAACCTTGAAATTACGAGTATAACACTCTCCCAAATGAGCTATTTAGACAAATGGACCAATCTCTGGTATTTATAGGTTTTTGTTTTCACTTTAGCTTCTTGCATCGGTGTGTGTTTTCCAACATTGTCGTAATGAGATCAAACCAATGAATTTTCACACTTATTCGACATCATATTTTGTCATTGGTATTGTTTAGAATTCTATAGTGTGATTATATGTTATATACTTCTTTTTAAAAAAATAGCATTATTTCTATTAAATTACAAACGATAATAATAAGTAGGATGAATATTAATACAATACAATGACTGTTGCTGTGAATCGGATTCGAAGGTGAATTGCGAATGCTCTCCTGGAGTTTGGGATCTTCCTTTATAAAATATGGAGTGCTGACGGTGCATGGCGTCGTTCATCTAGGACACCTTGAAATGTGTTGACTGGTTTCCTGTGGAACTGCGTAAAGCTGATGCAATATTGTGCAATCTTGGGACAATGGGGTCATTCAGATTCGGTTATATGAACTTCCCTTGAAAAGAAAGTTGATGCGATGCGGCAACTTTCATTAGGCATACAATTTTGAGAATGCATTGAATTTAATTCGATTTGTTCCTCATCAATTGGTTCTTGAAGATAAATGCTTGGTCTTCTCCTTGAGGGTAGCAAGCTTCTAAAGGATGAGAATGCTATTCTCGGTCTTGGAGGTTGTTCTTGCTTGAAGTCATCATACCTATTTTCATAGAACGTCTATTCCTACACTTACAGAATATGTATAGTGAAACAATACAGATAATAATGGTAATAGTCAAATATGTAAACCATGGAATATGTTTTTTCACAAATGGTTCATTTATAATTTTTTCTAATTCCTCATCGTATTGATTTAATTAATGTTGGCAATACTCAGATTATCAACATTTAATTTGCTTAACTTCAAAGGTTTTAGCTCAGGTAGCTTTTTTTTTCGGGTCAATTATTGCAAAATTGATGATAAGAAATCAAAATTGGAAGTGTGCCATATGTAGCATTTTATTCTTAATACATGTGAAATTTTATGTTGTAATGTGGTATTCCAATTTATAAATTGTAATTGGTTGTACTTTCCCCCAAAAATTGATTAAATCTGGTATTACATTGATTGTTTAAGTTCCCTTTCGGCAATATAATGGTGAAATTGAAGGAATTCTAAAGTGTAATTAAGTTTGTGCTTCACATAATCAATAACTGTCAATTGGATATGAAACTATATTTTCACAGATTTGAAAATTAAAAAATAATTGTTTACATTTATCAAGGTTCTGAAAAGCATCATACAACATCGAATCATCGTCTTTTTCAATGTAATTATGAGTTGTAGATGAAATGTGATGTAACCCAGTTCTCTTATCTAGGATAGGAATGGGGTACACTCGGTAAATAGTATAGATTTCTGTTTCGACTGGGGAATGTTTGAGGTAGTTGTCGTGCTACAAACAATGTCAAAAATTAGGCTCGATTGTAGCGCGACGCGATACATGTTCAAATGCTGAATTGGAGGAATCTTTTTTAAGAGAACTGTACACTCAGAAACGCAACTAGCATGCGTTGTACAGCAATTAAGCCACGACTGGACTGTTGGCAACGTCGCAATCCAACGATCGCTCGAATCTAGTTGTTCAAGATACAGTGCAGTTTGCTCTAAAAACATTGGCGAGGTATCGTTACTGAATATAAGAAAAAAACTGAATTTGGAACCAGGTAGTCATACAGCTACATATGCTCAAAGATACGATTCTGATAAGAAACAAAGAAGACTGATGCTAACATCAAGAGAAAAAAGTTGCGCAGAGTTGAATTGAAGGAAAAGTCTGAAGGTGTAACATATCAACGACACCTTGGAATTAACGAATCAAGAGCATCATCACTATTATTAAAATGTATCGAATAAATATCAATGAATTATTCCATAGTTTATTTTGATTTAGAAACATCTGGATTGTGCATAACTGATGACATTTCATAAATCGCCGCCGAATGTGAAAATAGAGAATTTAATATATATGTAGCCCTACGGAGCATCAATCCTGTGACCAAACCAAACATCAGATAATTTTCACAGAGCAATGTTGATGTACAAATTTTGCAAAAATTAGTTTGTTTTATTGGTAAAGAGTTAGAATTATCAATATACACGAAATCATATGAAGAATGTATTTCAGAGCGACCTCAGAACAGAAAGAATATTTTGTAATTTACATAATTTAAGTGCCTTAAAAATGTTATATCAGGAGATTTATTGAAAAAAATGCGCAACGAAATATAACATACGATTTTCCGAAACAAATTCATCACGATCCTCCTTCATCGTGATAACTGTGATTAATCACCTATAAATTGGAAAATGGAAAACCTAGAGTTACTAAAAATAGGAAAGCATCAACTAAAATCATTAATGATTTGAAATAAATGTTCAGTCAATCAAGTGATTATTTAGTATAATAGTTAGGAAAATAAATAATATTACATTCATTGTTGTTTATATTTTTATAGATTTATACGTTATATTTCATTAGCCTGTTAGAAATCTGAACCATTTTTGTTCACGTTTAGAAATATTCGTATTATGTTATACGTACATGTGTTGTACAAATGTATAAATAAAATAAAGTTGTTTGCCGTTACTCGCTAAACTATATTTTATTTCATATCTATTCCTATTGTAATATGTTTGAAATGCATCAGTATATATTAACGCAATTATTCACAATTAATATTCATAAATATTGCATTCCAAAACACAGTTCAATTTCGCTTATTTGAATCACGAGGGTCGCTTGAGGCGTTGCCACGATTCTCAGCCTTCCCTCTCGTGCACTTCTCATCCCCAATAATTTACAAACTTCCTATGGCAATAACTAAATAACTGTATGACTAAGCGTTTTTAATTTTTTCTTTAGAATTTGTTACTCACCCTTCAATAATATACTAGTTTTTCAAAAAGATCTGAATGGAGGGTTTTTAGTTATGCCTTAAAATGTGGTGTCCGCGGTAGCTCACTATAGGGATTACGTGTTAAACGTTGCAACTTTGAAGCCTCATATCTCGCTTTCGGTGTGGTAAATCATACCAAAAATTTAATATGATACAGGTAATAATGTTATCTAAGAGTGGTATGAATATAAACGAAATCTGACTGGAAGTGGATTTCACGACAAATACCTTAATATAAAAATAATTCTCGAATCTGCTTGAAATTCAATAATGTCTAAATATTTGGATATTAATGACATTTTGATTGGTCAGGGAAAATTATTCTTTTGAATTGTTTGATAAATGTCTCGAAGATACGTTATTGAATCGTTTTGTCTTATAATTGATGTACGAATAATATCGAGTCTTGCAAAAGTTATTACATTTAAAATATCATTCAATTCATCTTCCAGAAAAGTATACCTTTCTAGTGATTGATTAGAGATTTCGATTCGTTGAGTATTGCTTATTCATCTGTTGAATCATAAATCCATGTTTCAATTTTCTTTATATCTTCATTAAACGTTTTTTATCTATTTGCAATTGCTGAATCGTTGCATTGAATTCTTTTATAACTGAAGTTGTGACTGAAATTTGGTTTTCGAGTAAATTTTCAATTTTGTGTTCATCCTTGTATATTTTATTAATACAGTCATTAAAATATTCTCCGTCACTGGCATCTAAATTACCTGTGATTGCTTACCATATCGAGCCTATTCCGTTAAGAATACCTCTTTGTATCTCTTATCATATTCATTTGAATCCATTCTGATTTCATTATATTTTAAATCTACTTGTGCACTCATCTAGGGTTATTTGTTTCTACGAGATGAATAAGTTCTTCTAATATCTTATATTATGGTCTATCGCGACTTTGATTGAGCAATATCTTTATGAACTAATAATGTCCATTTTTCATCACTGATTTGCATGTCACCTTGTTCATGAAAGTAAATTCCCATCGGGTTGTTTATAGGCGAGATGTTATACTGGGCGTTGGCAAGTTGAACTGCTAGAATTATCATTAATAAATGATACTCCATTATTGATCTGAAACAAAATATGGTTTCAATCGATCAAAATTAACTTTAGTAGTGTAATTTGTTTCTAGGTTTTTGAAAAGGGCTGAGTTTTGGTAAACTTCAAAATTGGCTATTAAATTTATTTTCTGGTGTGTTCTTTATTTGAGATTCTTTCACAAATACTTTATCTCCAATATTGTATGTTCTAGGTTCATGATGTAGTTTTTCATCAAATCAGATTTTGGCTTTATCCTTTTTCTGCGAATCTTTCGCGAGCTATTTTATAATAGTATTCCATTCTGTTGTTCAAGTCTCTTATGTACTTTATCATCAATTCTTTCTGATTGTATAATACTTCGAGGTCTATTGGAAGTATGTCCAAAACTAATAGTAGGAAATTTGCCGGTTCTGGCTCTCCTCCACCACTATGACGTCACGTGTGACCTTGAATGGTTGCAGGTGTAATGTGGTGTGTGTTTGACCTTGAGATTTGACTTTCAGATTTGTCATTGAGTTTTGACATTGGGTTTGGTCGACTTTGAGATTGTTTCGGCAACCTCGAAATTTGATCTTGATTTTTGTTTGATCTTGACTAAAGCTGTGGTGTAGGCATACATATTCTGTGTAGTCATGACCTTCATGAATCCTTGCACCTCCAAGCGAGGAGGACATTTATCCTGTGAGAAAGCTAAGAGTGAACTAGGAGTATTGATGAGGGGTTGATGGTCAATGCGCAATGACCATCACACTCCC
>JAFIRS010009272.1:0-10821 GCA_018342105.1 Gonioctena quinquepunctata | reverse complement strand
AGAATATGGAAAATCTTTACAAGAAATTTTCAAGTTCCCACAGTAGTCTTACTTTTCTATGCAGATGTCGAGATAATAGGATCAGATCTCAATTGACATCCGTCAGTTGAAAAAGCGAAAAAGACTCTGCGAGAAAACATTCAAATTATAAAACAATTAAAGGAGATTTAGAAGATTTTGAGAACGGGGGCAGATATAGTCCCCGAAACGTCAAGCAAAAACTATATCTTTTGAATTAAAAAAAAAAAAAAATTGATAGGCAAATTCAGAAAACGGCAAGTTATTGACAAATTGAATCATTTTTCTATAGGAAATATAATTTGGTGAATGCAATAACTTATCGGGGTGAACTAATCAGTTTGCCCTTTCTACACTTGTATAGATTTTCCTGATTATATTTTCATTTTCAGACTGTGGAAGGTTACCCAAAAAACATGTCAAGAAACGTTGTTCCTCCACAAAAAACCACATTCATTCGATGAGAATTCATTGAGAGATAGTGCGAAGTCAATATTTTGACTAAAGGTATTATAATAGGAACACATTTTATATATTGGACAAGTTTACAGTATGTTTGATTTTGCTTGTGGTAAATAGAAAGTTGGGTTGTGTCAACTGGCTAGTCTGGGTACTAAAAAGTTCAGTTCTCCTAGAAGAAAGCCACATTGAATAGGGCCATTGATTAATTTATACAGAATGATACATACATTCTTAACTCTCCTCCGACGTAAGTTTGTCATATTTAACCTGGATAGGAGGAGTTTGTTATCTGTGCCTCTAGTGGGGTACACTCCATCCATTTTAAATGTGAGATACTTGGCAAACACTCTTTGTACTTGCTCAATGGCGTTTATATTTTTTAAATAATAAGGTGACCAGATATTCTAATTTACTCCTTACCAGTGAGTAATAAATGGTTTTGAAAGTCTCAATGTTTCAAATTGTTCACAGTTTCTCACAATGAATCCTAACATCCTCATAGCTGATGAGATAATTTTCTGAATGTAGTTTAATATTTAGTTTATTCAAAAGTAATAAATATGTTCACAGTACAATTTTACAAGTAATGCACCTAGGTGAGTTAACACCTGTTTGTGCAATAATATCAAGTATTTTATAAATTGTAGAAAGTAGAAAATTTAAAAGTTATTAGTGACATTTAATGAGTTAAAAAAGAAAATGGTAATAATATAATATGTGAACCACTCTCATATATAATAAATATATCCGTAGAGTCTCATGTTTACCCTGATAATTTAAAGATAGGAAAGGTAATTCCAATCCTGAAAACTGGGGACCACCTATCTATATTAAACTATAGACCAATAACTATCCCATGTGCAATAAGCAAAGTAATAGAAAAATGCATTTATAATAAATTATTTCCATTTCTTATGAAATATAAAATCATAACTGATTGTCAAAAGGGCTTTTATCCTGGCAGTATGTATACAAACACATGGACTCCGGTAAATACGTTGCAGCGCTTTTCTTTGATCTGTCAAAAGCATTTGACTCGATTGATCTCACTATTGTGTATGATAAACTCTATGCGATAGGCATCAGAGGGAATATTCTCTCATGGATAATATCATATCTCACTTTCCGGAAAATAAATGTTAGTATATCGGAGGCAAATTCAGAGTTGTATGACGTTGACCTTGGAGTTCCACAAGGCTCGGTCCTGGGCCCACTAATATTTTTACTATTTGTAAATGACTTACCCTTTCACGTAAGATCAGAATGTATGGTACTCTCTGCAGATGATACCTCTATTGCGGAACAAGCTGATAGCATTGAGGAACTACAAGTCAAACTGAACGCAGTCTCTAATAGGTTTATTGCATGGTGTAAACAAAATAAATTAATTGTAAATGCTGATAAAACAGTACTGATTATGTTCTTTGGGGAAAAAATAGTAAACAGTTTGATAGAAGTTAATGTAAACGATGAAACCATTAAACCATCTGAAGATACGAAGTTTCTAGGTATATATATTGATTCAGCGATGAAATGGGATAAGCAAATCAGTCATGTTTGTAAAAGACTAAATAGTAGTTTTTATGCTTTTCTCCAACTCAAGAATATCTTAGACGAGAAATCACTGTTAAATGTCTATTATGCAATGGTACACTCAATACTTATGTATAATATCATTCTATGGGGAGGTAGTAGAGATGCCACAAGAGTATTTACTGCTCAGAAAAGGATAATTCGGTTACTATACAATTTGAAAGCAACAGACTCCTGTAAACCATATTTTAAGAAATTTAAAATTCAAACTGTTCCAAGTATATACATTTACAGTCTGATTATCTACATAAAGAAACATGAAATGAATCTGGAAACTAATGCCCAATGGCATAGATATCCAACGAGAAATGGAAATATGTTAAGAACAAAAACACATAAAACTAAACTCTACGAAATGGCGCCAATCTATAGTGGATCTAAATTCTTCAATTGCCTGCCTGTTGAGCTGAAGTCAATTAACAACATGGGTACATTCAAACGTAAATTAAAAATGTTTATATCCACTGAAGGATTTTATTCAGGAGATGAATTCCTAAATTATACTGAAGAACTCAACAAAAAAACAATTACAACATAAACTATAAAACCCTACAAACCAATAATTCTAGATTTATTGATTGGTACATAAATCTTATACTATTATATCTATATTTTATCTATATTTCTTACTCTATTTTATACTGACAACTATGTATGTTTTTTATAATAAATATGTGATATTTTGCAAGATAACTGTTTCTACAGCGGTTAAAAAGTTAAGTGTTATTTTAACTATGGGTGTGTGATATCTGTATTTTGTAATTTGATTTTGTGTTTACCATTTTGTATATCTAATTGATTATGTGTTGAAAATTGTATACCTGACTTATCATACAACCTCCAGAAATTTAAGAAGAACACCAACTCCTACCTTCTTTCCCTTGGTTCCCACGATGTTCTCTGAACATTACAGGATATCCCTTTTCGTGGGAAAGAGAACATAAAAAAAAAATCCTATATCATGTATATGATCTTAAAGGGCTAATAAAAAAAAAAAATTATATTAATTATAAATACTGATTATAACAGAAAATGGTAATAATACAATAATGTGGTAATCATACTAATGATATAAATGGTAATTATGACAGAAAATATGTAGTATATTTAAATTATGTTAAATTAATTAATAATATTTTTTTTCCACAATATCTTATGTGTGTTATCCCTATTTAGATAAATAAATTATTTGCATTTGTTAACAAAGTGTTTATATTTGGTTATCTGTGTTTATATTTGGTTATATGATAATGAAAGGTGAGTTTTTGATCTACGAAAATTCCCAGATCTGTTTATGATGGCATTGTCCAACTTATAATCGAAAAGCACTGGATCTTGTTTTCGCGTAATGGTCAGTACTGAACATTTAGATACATACAAAAGTAGAAGGTTCTCGTTACACCAATCCTGTAGGTTATTCAAATTATTTTGAAGTATCTGACAATCTGGAGAGTTTATAGTGAAGTAGAGCTTCATATCATCCGCAAATTGTTGGTATTCAACTTCTAGCACATTTGTTATGTCGTTAATAAATATTAAGAACATAAGTGGTCCCAAGTTAGACCCCTGTGGCACACCTGAAATTGCTTCATTTTCTGACGACTTATATCCCTTTTATTGTACAAATTGTTGTCTTCCATTTAAGTAGGATTCAAAGAATTCCACCAATGTGTCACTGAAGTCAATAGTATCATTTTCTCTAAGATTATTTTTTTTTTTTTTTCATGTTCTGGTTCCCACGAAAAGGGATATCCTGTAATGTTCAGAGAACATCGTGGGAACCAAGGGAAAGAAGGTAGGAGTTGGTGTTCTTCTTAAATTTCTGGAGGTTGTATGCCTCGGGGAACACCTCCCTAGGCAATGAGTTCCAAAGCCTCGCTGTTCGTTGGATGAACGAGTCTTTGGAAAGTGATGTTCTGCAGGTCTCCAAAGTGACCACGAAGGGGTGTGATGACTGAACTTGACGGGTTAGTCTCGAAGAGACTGCCAAAGCAGGAACGATTGTTGATATTTCAGAAGAGCATCGCCCATGAAAATATCTATAAAATAGAGACAAATCGCCAACTTTTCTACGGTGTTCCAGACAAGTGAGCGAGTTTGTAAGCGAGGCATCACCGACGAGACGAATTGCCCTTTTTTGGACAGAATCCAATAGCCTCAGGATATGTTTAGGTGCCGCGCTCCAAATATGGGAACAGTATTCCAGGACAGGTCGGATCTGTGCCTTATAGATCATAAGCAGCTGGGTGGGGGTGAAATAGCTCTTGGCACGAAACAAAAAAAAAAAGTTTTTGGGATGCACTTTTGGCAATGGACCTCACGTGATTTTCCCAGGAAAGGTTATTGCTGATAGTAATACCAAGCATCGATATGGATGACTTCAGTGGTATGGTTACTCCTGACAAAGTTATGTTAGGCACAGTGAGATCGACTTTTCTAGAGAAAAGACATGCTTGTGTTTTGTTTGCATTGAATTCTACCAAGTTATCAGATCCCCACTCGAGAATTGTTGCTAAGTCCATATTTATATTATTAACATTTCTTCCTCGTTCATTTCTGGTTTCACGGGCTGATATAGGGGCCCTGGAAGAGAAAGCGGTATGGAGGGTATCTATCATCGGCAAAGCTGTGTACTGGACATGAAGTTGCTTTCAACAGGTCGTTGATGTGAAGTAGAAATAGTGTTGGTGCGAGAATAGATCCTTGCGGAACACCAGCATTTATGAGTAGAGTGTCAGATGAAATTCCATCGACCACTACATGGCGAGACCTGTTTGAGAGAAAACTAGCAAGCAGAGAACACAGCTGAGGGGGCAAGCCATAAGACGGAAGCTTGGCGAGGAGTCCCTGGTGCCAAACTCGATCGAACGCCTTGGAGATATCTAATGCCACAGCTAAAGTTTCTCCATACTTTTCAATAGATAGCTGCCATATATGTGAGACGTAAGCGAGCAGGTCACCAGTTGATCTCTGATGGCGGAAGCCATATTGCCTATCGTTGACAATTCCTGAGTCTTCCAGATATTTCATGAGCTCGATGTTGATGGCTTTTTCCATGACCTTTGTAATAATAGATAGCAGTGCGATAGGTCTGTAGTTGCTAGGTAGGGCCTTTTTGCCTTTTTTAGGGACTGGCTGTACTCTTGCAATTTTCCAATTGGACGGAAATACCCCCAAATTGTAAGAGTGGTTGAACTGTGGTTGGTGGCTAATTTTGTCAAAGGCTTTAGAGAAGTCGGTGAAAACTGCATCCACCTGCCGCCTCTCATCCAGTGCTTTTGAAGTATACTGGGTGTTGACTGACCCCTCATAAAGCCATGCTGCTTGGGCGAAAGGAGCATTTCGACTTTTCCATAGATATGTTCATACTTCAACATTTCAAATAATTTCGAGAAACCACAGATAAGGGATACAGGTCTATAATTCTTTATGTAATTTTTCATTCCATTTTTGTATATTGGGCATATTTTAGCTTGTTTCCAACATGTTGGGTAGCAACGTAGTTTCAAAGATAGATTAAAGATTTTCAATAATTGTCCAGCCAACATGTTTATATAGTCTTTTATAATAAATAACTGGTCCACAGGAGAGCTTTGGTTTTCACTTTTTTGAAATCAATCAATAAATAGTGGCAAGTCTATTGGTTTATTTGATCTCCCTTGATATTTCAAACTTGTGAAGTTGGTATCTTGATTACTATAGACACTACTGAAGAAATAAGCAAATGCTTGCACAATAGACTCGGGATTATGCTAAACATTTCCATTCAGTGACATTTCTCCTGGTATTGTGGATGTGTTTCGCTTTTGTTATATGAATGACCAAAATGCTTTTGAATTATGTTTGATTGTATTCTCAATTCGAGCCAGATAATCGGAGAATGCTTGCTTAACCTCAACTGTTGGTAAGAGTGGACATTATTCGTTTGTCTATATTTGTTTTTTTTTTCTTAAAATTTTCTTTAAACCAAAATGGGAATTTTTTTTTCAAATTATTAAATCCAACTCTGAGATATCATCCAACTCTAATTGAGTAGGATATCATTAAATAATGCTGGAAAATTCGTTTTTTGGAGTTATGGAGGGGGAGCGAATGTTTTCAAAATTTGGTATATGGAAATCCCCAACTAAGATTATATTTTTACCATATATACTTTCTAAAAGCCCCAGATACTCTGAATTAGATCCAAAAACTTACACTAATGCTGTGGTAGAGGATATTTTGCAACCTACTATATTTATGTCAGGTACTTGTTTAAGTTCAGCTAAGTCCATGGTAGATGTCCGAAATTAATTCCTTGCTGCAAGCAATACTCCTCCACCCCGTGAACCTTCTCTGTCACATCGAAACACTTTATATTCATTGTTGAACAACTCACAGTCATTAACATTGCTGGAAAGCCATGTTTCAGTATTACAAACTATATCAAATTCTTTCAGTGATGAGGCGCTAAATACCTCGTTGACCTTGGTGTTCAATCCCCTTATGTTTTGGTAGTATACGTTGAATCTTGTACTATTGGGCTCTACTTGTTTAAATTATCACCGGTCCTGTTCAATTCAATTAAGTTAGGTATGCCCCTGACATATCTGATCCTAATATTCAATTCACCATTGGCTTGGCGTTCCATCAGTTGCTTTTTTAAATCATTGTAGTGTTGAACTTGTCTCGGTGTCCGGTCATGTACCAAGGATATTTTTCCATTGACGTTGGCATTGTTTCGGAGCAGATGTCCCTTTTTGACAATGATAATTTTTATTGCACGTTTTTTGTTAGCGTTGAAATTTCCTAAGCGATAGAATGAATAGCTTTCCATCCTAATATTGGCATCTACTTCTCCCATCACTTGCGTTATCATTCTTTTATTCGCCGCTCCTTTATTATCACTGTCCTCTACTCCAAATATCAAGAGATATTTTTTCTTCTCATCCTTTCGTTTATTTCTTCGATAAAGCTTTCCTCGAATTTATTTACTTGAGTATCTTGTATATGTACGTTTTATCGTAAACTCCAAAGTCTATGATAAATACATGTAAAATTTAGAAGATTTGAGTAAGTCTATAGTTTTCACCACCATGTTCACCACTTTTGTTTTAAATATGAAATGAAAAAAATTGCATAAAATTAAATGTTATGGCAACATCGGATATGGACATTGAAGAGAAGTCGCTACCGTCACAGCAAGTCCTGTACCTAACCTATCTTTTGTAGAATTTGTTTCATCCTGGTTTTTGACTGTGCGTTCGTTTTTCGTTTGGTTAAAAATCAGCCTAACAACCACGTTCCCATCAATGGGAAATATGAAGAATTATCCCTCTTAAATCACAATGTGATTACACCTCCAGGATCTATCTTCTTCTTCTAATGGGTCAATCATTTGTTCCATATTAAATTTACAAGACAAATAAAGAAGTTACAATTAAAAAAAAATCGTAAATAATTATTTACACTTTTACAAAGTGAGGGATATCATTTATAAGGCTATAAATGTTACTGACATCTGTCACGTAAATAACGGAAGAATTAGGCAATCCATCGACCTGTCAAAACGAAAGCAATATGGCGGCTGTTGGTACACATTGTAATTCGTCAAGCTACCATAGTGTTTATTTTGTGATTTTCTGTGCAAATTTGAGTAGTTTTTCAATTTTGAATTATAATTCGTGCTTCAACTGAAGAAAAATGCCCCTTATTTGCATTGTAGTTTACTGTGGGTCCCGTCACGACAGGGATAGAGTCGGGTTTCACTCGGTGTCTACAGTTTCAAATCAAATCAGTTTCACCAGTAAAAATGACTTATCGGGGAGGAGAAGAGCTCTATGGTTAGCTGCAATCAACCTAGAAGATCTTACGGATTCGAAAATCAAGTATCAGAGAGGCTGCAGCAGACATACCCTATGTGCACATTCGTGATAATATCCTTCATGGATACCTATAACTTCAGACTTTTGTGATTTGATTTGTTCCTATGATTACTTGTATGATTTTGCCTAATTGTATATCTCTGAACTATTGTACATTAGGAGGTCCCATTTCAAATAAAGTTCATATATATATATATATATATATATATATATATATATATATATATAGTTGATATATTTTCCACTTCAAAAGTAGAGAAAACTCCAAATGAGTGTTCATATCCTACCTCCTCAAAAAACATTCTTAGAGGTATTGTTATTGAATTACTGGAATACAAATTTTCATTAGGATTCTGGTGACTCAATAAATAAAAATATTTAGAAATGTGTCTTTCAATCTCAACCTTCCCATTTTAGATATTTCAGGCAATTATCGAAAGCCTCGATCAAGTCTTGTGAAGGGTGTTGTATTTGATTACTCTCGTTTCGGACGTCCATCGTCTTAATGTATTTGAAAAAGTTTTCACGATGTTTCGAATGTAAATACTGTAATAAATTTTTTGACTGGATGGCATTGGCCACACAGCTTCCAAATCTGTGTGTGACATTGCCTCTAATATAGCACCAATATGACCACCTACTTCACTGTTTCCGGCCATACAAGTACAGTGTGCAGTACCAAACATCTGAAGGTTTTTAATTTGCCTTTTGCGAATACTTGACCTGAAAAAAAGTTATGTTGATTAGAAAGAACTATTATGAAAGTTGAGAAGTAATATTCTTAAATATCAAATCAATGTCTCTTATAATAAACAAATGTGGAAATAAACATAATAGATCAGATCAGAAGTTATAAATTGCTTCTTATGTATTATTATTCCTAATTTATAATAATTCACTTCGATGACTCAAGATTTGCAACTGTACATGTATCCATTAGAAAAAACCTGCTGCCTAGGAATTCTGAATTTTTGTTCTCACCTTCACAACGAAGCCAGATTCAAAATATGTATGGGTTCTAAACTTGTATAGCGCTTCATCTGCATTTGGGAAAGCTGAGTAAAAAGCCAATACGAAATAATATCCATATTCGTAACAGGAGGAGCACCAACAATTGAACAATTCAGTGTAAAAAGGATCTAAATCACTGATCAATCCTCAACTCCATTTGTAACAAATACATTGATAAAAATGTAAACAGAAGATGGGGATGTATTTTCAAGCATACTGTTCACCAAAGCCTCTGCTTTTCAACAATAGTGTCCTCAGGTAATCACTCTCCATCTGGATAGTATTAATTAACAACACAAAAGCTCGAAAATAACCAAAAATACACGTTTACAAGCCAAAAGTGCAATTATCAGTTTGTGTGCCAACAACCGCCATATTGGGTCACGTGGTATGGATTGCCTAATAGGATGGCTTAAAAACTCATTTTTGAAATACGTTATTAACGTACTGTACGTACTTTGTTTTTTTTTTATCAGTTCGGCTGAAAATTCACGTTGAAAACACTAATATTTATAATTCATCTCCTGCATGTATTTTATGCACATTTTTAAATCTTTTTATTTTGTTGGTCAAATAGAAATTGCATTTGAGTGTCTGTGATTGCAGCCAGGCGCAAAACAATGCATCATTTCAAGTTTTTTTTCTCCTCCATCAGAGCACAATACATCATCATGTATGTCTGAGATCTCATTTATGTTTTTACCATTGAATTTCCCGCCAAACTTTGCTTTCACCAATCAATAACGAAACGAAGCTGAGACAAACTTCCATCGAATTTGCCCACCAATTTTATATTAATCAGTTATTTTGAAAATATACAATTTTATTGTAAGATTTTGATTATAGCTTGTTGAGAAAGGTTCATTGAATCTATTTCAAGAGAAATAAATGTTAAGAAATTTGCCAAAGCATCTCAAAACAGGCGAGAGATTCGTGTAATTTTTAGGCCCCTAAGAAATGCATGGAAAATTCAGTGGCCGGATCCACGAATGCATCTCAATTTAAAATTCCCGCCTAACCTCACTACACTGCGCATGC
Source organism: Gonioctena quinquepunctata (assembly GCA_018342105.1). NCBI lineage: Eukaryota > Metazoa > Arthropoda > Insecta > Coleoptera > Chrysomelidae > Gonioctena > Gonioctena quinquepunctata. Next base: position 835 of record JAFIRS010009272.1, on the reverse strand, counting down.
TCTTGCTGGTTTCGGATCGATTATTTTGTGAACGCCAACGAACAAACCTAAATCTGTAATGGCGTCAAAACAATACAAATGTAAAGTAGAACGTTCAATAATGGAAATTGATGTTTTTCATGATATTTTGATTGGAGAAATAATTGAAGAGGCCTCCGAAATTGAACCCATTTGTGAATATGGGGATATACAAAGTGCAAGTGGTAACCAGTTTGGTGCTGTTATTTTAAAGGGAGAAATAGTGGAGGAAGATCCAGTCGAAACGAAACCTCTCAGCGATTATGGAGCGTTTAGGGAGGTTCTAGAGAAGAATCAGAATGAAAGATTTTTTGATCCCGAGTCCAGCAAATTCGAGATTATGCCAAGAAATAGTGCCGACGACACCAACGAATCAAAGTTTTCTCCTACTTGTGAGTATCCTTTTAGAGCCTGCACGCACTGGTGATTTTTGTCACCGTGACTGTTTCGTCACTGTCACCATGACTAGGGACCCTTACGGTGGTGCATGCACTTGAATACGTAACAGCTGTGTGACTTATTGTCGCAGGGTCTGGCAACACGCTAGTGACGCGACAGTCTGTAGGTTTAAATTGTCTTGCGTGCATTGGGAACACAATTTTACCTCGTGCAGCTAGTAGAGCAGTCCAGCAGGGATGGATAATCTCATTCTTATATTTTTGTAAGATATGGTAGGTTTTAGTAAACGTAATAATTCGCCAAAACTTCTGATACTCATTTGAAAGTAGCAAAAAAAATTGTCTGGATAAGCACGTAACTTTGCAAACATGGTGTAGAACTTCCCACTTATCAGTCTATCACTCCAACCCAATATGAT
>JAFIRS010009271.1:0-10850 GCA_018342105.1 Gonioctena quinquepunctata | reverse complement strand
TTTATCGGCTGGAACAATCTTTATGGATGAATGCTTTTGTAGATTTTTTTTTTAACTTTGCAGTTGCACCTAAAACAATACCTATCCTGGACATTGTAAGCTCTGTAGAGTCAACCAGCAGCAGAATGAATCCCATCCAGGCAGAAGAGTTCAGATGGAAAGTGAGAGAGACACTCGAGAAGGAGAGGAATCCCCGGAGTAACATCACTGCAGGGGAACTGGGGCCCTAAAAATTTACAAAAGGATTCATCCATAAAGATTCTTCCAGCCGATAAAGGAAACGCCACGGTTTATCATGGACACCACAACATATGATGACAAGATAGAGTCGTTACTCCACACAGGGAACTATAAACTCTTGAAGAAGGATCCGACACCCACTATAGAAAGGAAGATCTACAACACTCTGAGGAAATTCAAGCACTTCATTCCAGACAACGAACGATCACATCTAACGCCACACTACAGCAAACCACCACATCTCTACGGGCTTCCGAAAATCCACAAACCAGACATGCCACTGAGACCGATCCCCAGCTCACGGAACTCACCAACCTACAAGTTATCGAAATACCTCCTACTGATACTACAACCCTTACAAGGAAATAACAGTTGATACGTCAAGAATTCCAAGCACTTCGTTGACACCATCACAGATGTTGAACTCGGACCAGAAGATCGTTTCATCAGCTTCGACGTGGAAAGCCTTTACACCAATGTCCCCATAGAGGAATCTCTCAGTATCATCGAAAGGAAACTCGAAGAGGATGACCAGCTGCACGCGAGGACTGACCTTCCTACCCACGCAATATTGGAATTACTGCCTACAGAACTCATACTTCCAGGAAAAGGACCGACTCCCGATGGGATCTTCCCTTTCTCCAATCATCGCCAACATATACATGGAGTGGTTCGAGGAATTGGCTATACGGGAGGCAGAATACAAACCAAAGCTGTGGTTGAGGTACGTGGATGACACCTTCACCATATGGAATCACGGAGACAAACATCTCAAGGATTTCTTCTCTCAGGGATTCGATCAAATTCACGATGGAAACCAACAGTGCCTTACCCTTCCTCGACGTGAACGTTGAGAGAATAGGCAATGAAATCCGCACCTCCGTCTACAGAAAAAAGACACATACAGGGCAGTATCTCAGTTACAGCTCCAACCATCCGAGTTCGACGAAGAGAGGGATCGTGAGAACATTGGTAGAGAGAGCAACGCACATATGCAACGACGTGGAGTCACTAGATGCCGAATTAAACCACATCAGAGAGGACCTCCACCGGAATGGATATCCCAAGAAACTCCTAGAAGAAGTATTGAAACAACTCCGGAGAACGAAAACATCTGAAGAGCAACAACAAAGCACAGTGATCTGCCTTCCTTACATCAGAGGTGTCTCCGAGAAGATCAGAAGGATCGGAAACAAGTTCAACATCAAGAGCTGCTTCCAATCCGGCAGTACTTTACGGAGTTTCCTGACCAAGACCAAACCTGACAACAAAAATGAAATCACTAAGAATTGCATTTATGAAGTTCCATGTGAATGCGGAGATTCCTACATTGGAGAGACAAAGAGACCGTTATCGGTAAGATTGGATGAGCACGAAAAATGGACTCAACGTGGAGAAACTTCAAAATCGGGAATCGCTGACCACGCCTGGACTGAGCACCATCGAGTTCTATGGGACGACACAAGTGTTCTACATAGAGAGGAGCATTGGTTCAAACTAAAGTTCAAAGAGGCCGCCTACATCGAAGCCAATAACGCCTTTAGTCAACCAAGCGTTGAGATCAAGAACGTATGGAAACCCCTGATTGCTCTTTCTGGCGGTCTGCAGAGGCGCGAAACTTCACGCACCACCACACCGCGCGAAATTACACGCACCGCTGCACATGGCGGAATTGCACGCATCATTGCGCCGACAGTCATATAAATTGGTAAGTAGCACCTAAACTTGTCAGTACTCACCTGAAGACGATTGCAGATACAAGCATTCGAAACGTCGTGAAAACCTTTTAAATACATTGAGACGATGGACGTCCGAAACGATAGTAATCTAGAAAATACTTGTTCGAAAACATTGAATGATTTCTCAATTGATATCACACTATGTAGAGGCCAAACGTATGAGAATGCCTCCAATATGTCAGGCAGATATATAGGACTGCAGACCAGAGTAAGATAACATGGCCCAACCTCGTACTACATACCTTGTGCCAGTCATTCCCACAGTTTAGTGGGAAATTCAGCTGCCGAATCATGTTCATTGTGGTGCCATACATTATTTTTGTTTTGTTCAAAATTTATGTTTATATCTCTGCTTCAACAAGACGATGGAACATTCAGCAAAACAGTTTGACTGTTGAAGCTGAACAAATCAAAAAGGTTTGTGATATTAGATGGTCATCTAGAGCTGACGCCGTTAGAGCCTTAGCTGGAAGCTACAAAATATTAAAGGGGTCCTTATTGAGTACAAGTGGCAATTAGAAATCTGTTGCCAAATTGGAAGCATAAAAATTATCTGAATCCTTTGATGATTATGAAGTAGCCCTCATGATTGTACTTAGAAATAAGTTATTGTAACGTATTAATACCACCAGTAAGTCACTCCAAGGCGCACACTTTAATTTATTAATGGAAACGAACCTGCTCAACTACCCTTTGGAATTTGTCAAAGATATCTGAAATAACTTCGAAACAATTGATGCAGATGCACAAAAGTTAACAGACAACAGAAATTTCAGAGATGGAAAGAAAAGGGTCCGAAAGGAAACAGCATTTTGACGAGACGACAGAAAATTTAATATATTTAACCGGTAAAAATGCCTTCATTGTTTATATACACAATATTATTTGTGATGGACTCATCATGGAACTAGGTAATAATAGTGAGGTATATAATTGAATATATCCGAGAATGCACTTAATTTGCGGAGTGAGAAATTAATTACGAAATATAGCAGAGATATCGACATCATCCAGTTCAAAGTTCTTCAGTTCGTTAAATTTCTGAAAGAAGTTAATATGACATATCCAGCAGGCATTTATAAACTTCTTATTAAGGGCTTACATTCTATATTTCCGAACGTAGAAACTGTTTTAATTTATTTTTTTGATTATGCCCATATGTAATGCCAGTGGTGAACGATCTTTTTCCGCACTGAAGAGAGTTGGGGATTATTTGAGGAATAGTTTGTCTCAAACACACTTGAATGCTTTGGCGATTTTGTTTATCGAATCTGAATCAGTCAAAGGAATTGATTATAATTCTATGATAGACAAATTTGCCAAATCCAAAGCTAGAAAATTCCTTTGTGAATTATTAACATACTTAGATGGTTTCATATTTATTTTCAGCTATTTGTGATCAGTATTATCATCCAAAGAAAGTGTTTTTGATTTTCATTTTTTATTTTACAGATAGTTTTTTATTTTGTTACTTCTATTTCATGTCATCCAAAAATGTGTTTTATTTTTCAAATATTTATATTTGATGTATTTATGCTTAGTTTTTCATATCTCATGTACAATAAACTGTGATATATTCCTAGTTGTACTGGTCGTAGTTAAAATTTATTGATTGTTCCTATTATTATTTATGAATGAAAATGTAATGTATCTATCTCACTTCATCCTTGTAACTGGTGAGGTTGAAGTTCCTGATACTAAAGTATCAGAAAAACGCATAACCTTGATACACCCCACACATACTACAAAGAAGGGGGGCCCCAGATTTGTCTTGCGCCTAGGGCCCCCAGTTACATTAATCGACCACTGAACGCATGTGAGAATGCTCACAAGTTTTACTTCAATCAAGATGATTTTTTATTATCATGACGGGTACTGAACAATCCTTTATGTTTATACATCAAAATTATATCATATACATTCCACACATATTAGGTTCGTTTGTTCGTATACCATTTGAAACCGCTTTTTGATCCGCACAGTGCAAAAGTTTATCTCTAGGATATGCACAAAAATAACATATATTAGGTTCATTTGTTCGTATTGCTTGACAAAAGATATCTCTGTTAAACTCGCCTAACTGTTTTTTTTAGAATTTGAGAAAAGCATGTAAGGTTCATTATTAAACGTCAACAATTTGTCAGCAATTAATTGTTCCTGCACTTGATGAAGGGACTTGGCGTATAGAAAAGAATATCCGTAAGATCACATTTCATGATATAGGAAATTTATACACAGACATATAAAGTAATAAACACCTAAATATGAAAGTAGAAAAACATATAAAAATATAAAAACTAGAAAACATATCAATTCCAAAAATGTATATTCCTTACAAGAACTCATCTATACTATAAAAACATGATTCCGTAAGGAAATCCTTCAATTTGAGTTTGAAACGATTTTTGTTTGTTTCTGATTTAATATAATCAGGGAGTCGATTGAAAAGTTCGATACTTATATAATTTGGACACTTTTCGAACAGAGCTGTTGAGTGCTTTGGAGGTCTAAGTAGATTTCCATGTCTAGTGGGGTAAATATGAAACTTAGAATTTGTACTGAAATTTTCCATATTATTTTTTAGGTATAATAGTTATGTAGATGTAAGTAAATTGATGGCGGAGTTATTATTTTTAACCGACGAAATTAAAAAGGAGGAGGTTCTCTAGTCGACGCGTATATTTTTTTTTTAATGTATGATCACGCATAACTTTTCAAAGAGCAGTTCGATTTCAATGTTTCTTTTTTCATTGGATAGGGTGTACTTCGAAGTTGGTCCCATTTGAATTTGAACGAAAAAATACATCCCTGAGGGTAGCAAAATGGAGGATATTGATCGTTGACCCTCTGAATTTTGGTCCGTTAACCGATTCTATCAGGCATAACTTTGTAGTGGGTTTTCCCATTTGGATGATTCTATTTTTATTAGATAAGGTATACATTTGGAATGGAATGATCCACCCCTATGGGTAGAAAAATAGGGGATGATTTATTATTCACTTGTGAACATTGGCACACATATAATAATAATAATGATAATAAATCGCCTTTATTCATATGTAATATGAAATGGTGAAATGTCAGCTGAGAGCTGTTTTTCAACTTTACCATTTTTTTAAAAACAATTTGAAGAAAAAACAAGAAGAAATCGATCAAATATACAAATGCAAACAGAATATAATAGTGGTGGCAGAGATTAATATTTCATAGATATAACAAACAATAAATATACATCAATGCAATAAATACAATAAATATACCCACACATATATCACATAAATTTACATACATATTCACATTAAACACATATATACGCATATAAATAACTACTAAATAATAATACTAACTATTAAATACATGACTCGGGTTAGGTTTACATGGCAAGGTTCGTGAGACGTTGGGTAAATAAGATTCCAAAAAAAAAAGAAAGTTTGAGTCTTCTTTTGAAATTAATTATTGAATAATAATAATATGTAGTTTCAATGACAGATCCTCCTACATCCGTCAAAATGATTGTATTATATGAAAGAATTATATACAAAGTGATGAAATCAACTAACCAGAACTTTGAAAAATAATTTATATTATATAACAATAAATAGTTAAAGTAGATAATCATATTATTCAACAGCATCCCTGATGTCAACAACCAGTCTGCCAATACACTAGATCTTTTCCTCACCACCAATCCTGACCCGTATAGAATAGAAGTTTGTGCCCCACTTGGAAACTCTGACCACACCCTCATCTCCACAACATGCTCTTTCCATTTACCATCGAGCTGCACAATACCACCCCGTCTCATGTGGCATTACAATTCGGCTGACTGGGAAGGTCTTCGTATGTTTTTCTCAGCGTTTCCATGAAAGAGAGTTTGTTTCTCTTCAGTAGATCCAACACGATGTGCTGAGACAATTTCTGAAATCATCATGTTGGGGATGCAAACTTACATACCGAATACCGAAAGAAGAACATCATCCGATAAGACCTGGTTTAACAGAAACTGCTCTAGAGCTGTGGCTTCCAAACAGGCAGCATACCATCGATGGCTAAAAAATCCGGGCCCTGAGACCAGAGCAGCATATGTCGAGGCTAGAGGCATATGTAAAGAGACAATAGAATGCTCAAAAGATGCCCACAAAGCCAAAATAAGATCAAAACTTGCTGAATGTCCTAACGGATCCCGTTCATTTTGGTCTTTCGTAGAGCTGTGGGAAGAAATTTCACTTCCAGCTCATTTCCTCCCTAACCAAAGAAGATGGAACACTAGCAACGACTGCCCAGGAAAAAGCCAATATCTTTGCGCACCTATTTGCTGGAAATTCCACTCTGGATTCATCGGAAAACAAAACCCCGAACATTACACCTATTGACAGTCACATGCCCGAGATCACCTTTCGCCAACGTACTATCAGAAAGATTTTGCTGGGTCTCAACACCAACAAAGCCTGTGGATCTGACGGAATCCCGCCGATTGTCCTCAAGAAATGTGCCCCCGAACTAACACCTGTTCTTTGCAAGTTGTTCAACCACTCTTACAATTTGGGGGTATTTCCGTCCAATTGGAAAATTGCAAAGAGTACAGCGAGTCCCTAAAAAAGGGAAAAAGGCCCTACCTAGCAACTACAGACCTATCGCACTGCTATCTATTATTTCAAAGGTCATGGAAAAAGCCATCAACATCGAGCTCATGAAATATCTGGAAGACTCAGGAATTGACAACGATAGGCAATATGGCTTCCGCCATCAGAGATCAACTGGTGACCTGCTCGCTTACGTCTCACATATATGGCAGCTATCTATTGAAAAGCATGGAGAAACTTTTAGCTGTGGCATTAGATATCCAAGGCGTTCGATCGAGTTTGGCACCAGGGACCTCGCCAAGCTTCCGTCTTATGGTTTGCCCCTCAGCTGTGTTCTCTGCTTGCTAGTTTTCCTCAAACAGGTCTCTCCATGTAGTGGTCGATGGAGTTTCATCTGACACTCTACTCATAAATGCTGGTGTTCCGCAAGGATCCATTCTCGCACCAACACTATTTCTACTTCACATCAACGACCTGTTGAAAGCAACTCCATGTCCAGTACACAGCTTTGCCGATGATAGTACCCTCCATACCGCTTTTTCCAGGGCCCCTATATCAGCCCGTGAAACCAGAAATGAACGAGGAAGAAATGTTAATAATATAAATATGGACTTGGCAACAATTCCCCGAATGGGGATCTAATAACTTGGTAGAATTCAATGCAAACAAAACACAAGCATGTCTTTTCTCTAGAAAAGCCGATCTCACTGTGCCTAACATAACTTTGTCAGGAGTAACCATACCAATGAAGCCATCCATATCGATGCTTGGTATTACTATCAGCAATAACCTTTCCTGGGAAAATCACGTGAGGTCCATTGCCAAAAGTGCATCCCAAAACTTGGTTTTCTGTTTCGTGCAAGAGCTATTTCACCCTCAGTCAGCTGCTTATGATCTATAAGGCACAGATCCGACCTGTCCTGAATACTGTTCCCATATTTGGAGTGGGCACCTAAACATATCCTGAGGCTATTGGATTCTGTCCAAAAGGGCAATTCGTCTCGTCGGTGATGCCTCGCTTACAAACTCGCTCACTTGTCTGGAACACCGTAGAAAAGTTGGCGATTTGTCTCTATTTTATAGATATTTTCATGGGCGATGCTCTTCTGAAATATCAACAATCGTTCCTGCTTTGGCAGTCTCCTCGAGATTAACCCGTCAAGTTCAGTCATCACACCCCTTCGTGGTCACTTTGGAAACCTGCAGAATATCACTTTCCAAAGACTCGTTCATCCAACGAACAGCGAGGCTTTGGAACTCATTGCCTAGGGAGGTGTTCCCGAGGCATAACACCCTTCAGAAATTTTAGAAGAACCCCAACTCCTACCTTCTTTCCCTAGGTTCCCACGATGTTCTCTGAACATTACAGGATATCCCTTTTCGTGGGAACCAGAACATAAAAAAAAAAAAAAAAAAAAAAATTTATAGTTGAAGTAAGCTAGATAAGTAAGTATTTTGAAAGAATTAAGTAGGTAGTAATTAGTAGACTTCAGGCACAAAAAAATTTAAAATTAAAAAATTTTAACAAAAAATTAAACCGACGAAAAAATCAACTGAAAAGCAAAAAATAAAGTAAACCTTCTTAGTCTTAATGATAATTGAGCTCCTAAACTAATGTGAGTAACTAATTTTGAGTCGGCGCCAAACAAACAATTGAATTAGGTAAAGCGTAAATTGATGGCAGCGAGATGCACAGCGACGTTTTGATTACTTCTTCAAAGTAATATAATGATCTTCGATAATTGTTTGTTTGGCTCCGACTCAAAATTAGTTACTCACATTAGTTTGGGAGATCAATTATCATCAAGACTAAGAAGGTTCATTTAATTTTTTGCTTTTCAGTTGATTTTTTCATCGGTTTAATTTTTTGTTGAAAATTTTGAACTTTATGAAATATTCCTTGCAAGATTGTGCGTAGTCAAGGTTGAATAACAAGCGCACACTCGTTTTTGACATATAAATACTTTGGCGGCTCCAACTGCATTTTCCCAAAGACTTATGTTATAGGAGATATGTGGGTAAATAATTACATTTATTAGTTATAAGAATGAAAATAAAGTTTTTAGTTGAAGAATTGCAAAATAACCACTGTTTAACTAATATGTGTTGCCCAATTCATATCGCTATCTATGTGTAGAAATTTCATGGTTGATGCATTATTGGTTTACATATACTTCGAAATCTTTGTGAATTCCGATATTTGAGTGAAACTGCATGCAAACAGTTTTGTCAGAGTTGACAATAAGGGAGTTTTTTCTGCACCATAGTGACTTGAGAGAGAGTTGAGGTAAGTAGCCAATTCCTCTGACGAATTTGCCGATGTCGCTAATGTATCAACATGCAAAATAATACTTTCCGAATTCATGTATTTGGGCATATCGTTTATATAGCAAAGAAATATTGATCACAGGGATACTCCAAGATTAGTTTCATGTGTCTCAGATATGAAATCGTCTACTTTCACATTTGCCTAGAATAGGACCTTAGCCAGTATGAAAATTTTCCACGCAAACCAAGGCTTTCCAGCTTGTTTATGACCAGATTCCAGTTTGTTTATGGCCACATAGTGCCAAATGCTTTAGATAGATCAAAGAGGGGCTCTTCCCTGATCCAGCAAAGTATGGATCAGATGAGAAGCGTGCTCGCCGCGCTCTCCGTTGATCTACCCGGGAGAAAACTATTTTGGGGTGCACTCAATACGTTATGTTTATTTAGGAACGGAAACATTTTTTTATAGATGCACTTCTCAAAAACCTTCCAAAGCACTGTGGGTATTGTTATTTGTGGATAATTCTCCACAGAGGTGGTTGCCTTTTTTAACCGACGAAACCAAAAAGAAGGAGGTTCTCTATTCGAAGCGTTATTTTTTATTTTTTTTAATGTATGACCACGCATAACTTTTTACTGAGACGTCCGATTCCGATCATTCTTTTTCAGTGGATAGGGTGTACTTCGAAGTTGGTCCCATTTGAATTTGAAAGATGAAATCCACCCCTAAAAGTAGCAAAATGAAGGATATTGATCACTCACCCTCTGAATTCAGGTCCGTTAACCGATTCTATCAGGCATAACGTTGTACTGGGTTCTTCGATTGGGATGATTCTTTTCTTATTAGATAAGGTATACCTCATAGTTGATCATATTTGGATTTCGAATAGAATTATCCATCCTTACGGGTAGAAAAATAGGGGATAATTGATTTGTCACTTGTGAACATTGGTACACATATGTAGTTGACAATGACAGATTGCTAATGTCATTATTTTTGTTCTCCTATATCCGTCACAATCATTATATTCTATGAGAGGATGGAATGATATACAAAGTAATGAAATAAACTAACCAGAACAACAAAAATAATTTATATTACAACAAATGGTAAAAGTAGATAATTATATTATTTAACTGGTAATAGTTGGAGTAAGGTGGGTAAGTAAGTATTTTGGAAGTAATCAAAAAACAAGTAGGTAGTAATAAGTAGAATTCAGCCAAAAAAAATTGAAAAATTGAAACTTTTTAACAAAAATTAAACCGACGAAATACGGAACTGAAAAGTAAAAAATAAAATAAACCTTCTTAGTCTCAATGACTAGGTTCCTAAACTAATGTAAGTAACTAATTTTGAGTCGGCGCCAAACGAACTATCAACAAAGATCATTAAATTACTTCAAAAAAATTATCAGAATGTCACCGCTTTGAATAGTGAAATCTACCTTTCTGACTGTCTGAGTCATCGTCTCTTTGTATTGTTCCACTATGACATGTGTGCGCTATTGGTTGTCAATATATGATTTATGATCAGCTATTGATTTGTTTGAAAATATTAACAGGATGTAAATAAAATGAAAGGTCATCTGCGACTGAAAGATAAACTTCAGTCACTATCTTCCATCGTTCAAGGTAACCTCTTGTGAAATATTCATGTTGAAAAGGGAAACATTATCAATTGAATATTGAATAGAAAGATTTTTCTGTGAATTGAAAAATCCACGATAAAAATCAAGTTCCTTTTTGTGAATATCTAACAGAGTACTTTCCGAATTTGTCTATTTGGGCATATCGTTTATATAGCAAAGAAATATTAAGAGACCCAGGATTGATCACTGGGAAACCCCAAGATACATTTCATGCCGGGGAAGTAGTTGTTTTCTGTTAGACATTCACAAAAGGTAACTTCATTTTTATCGTGGATTTTTCAATTCAAAGAAAAATATTTCTATTCAATATTCAATTGGTGAGAATGCTTCCCTTTTCAACATGTTCAGCTAATTTTGATTTTTAACCCGTA
>JAFIRS010009270.1:0-10852 GCA_018342105.1 Gonioctena quinquepunctata | reverse complement strand
CTTTTGTGAAGTGTATTTATCCCTTGCTAGAAGGGAGGGCCAGTATATTTCGGAACAATACGCCAAACGAGACATAATCAAAGACTCGCATAATATTAGCTTAATATTATTTGTGAGATTAAGTCTATTCATATTTAATAATTTTAGAGTAGAATAGCTATGTTTCACCAGTTTTGACACATGCGTATCGAATTTCAATGTCGTATCCAGATGTAGCCAAGACTTTTACATTGTTTCACAATGGTCAGTGTTTTCCCATTCAAAGTTATTTCGAAATTTGGGTCGTTGGATATTTCATCAGTATTTTGACCAAACAATATTTCTCTTCCAGGGCCCCTTTATCAGCCCGTGAAACCAGAAATGAACGAGGAAGAAATGTTAATAATATAAATATGGACTTAGCAACAATTCTCGAGTGGGGATCTAATAACTTGGTAGAATTCAATGCAAACAAAACACAAGCATGTCTTTTCTCTAGAAAAGTCGATCTCACTGTGCCTAACATAACTAACCACACCACTGAAGTCATCCATATCGATGCTTGGTATTACTATCAGCAATAACCTTTCCTGGGAAAATCACGTGAGGTCCATTGCCAAAAGTGCATCCCAAAAACTTGGTTTTTTATTTCGTGCCAAGAGCTATTTCACCCCCACCCAGGCTGCTTATGATCTATAAGGCACAGATCCGACCTGTCCTGGAATACTGTTCCCATATTTGGAGCGACTTGGCACCTAAACATATCCTGAGGCTATTGAATTCTGTCCAAAAGGGCAATTGTCCGTCGGTGATGCCTCGCTTACAAACTCGCCCTTGTCTGGAAAACCGTAGAAAAGTTGGCGATTTGTCTCTATTTTATAGATATTTTCAGGGCGATGCTCTCTGAAATATCAACAATCGTTCCTGCTTTGGCAGTCTCTTCGAGACTAACCCGTCAAGTTCAGTCATCCACCCACTTCGTGGTCACTTTGGAGACCTACAGAACATCACTTTCCAAAGACTCGTTCATCCAACGAACAGCGAGGCTTTGGAACTCATTGCCTAGGGAGGTGTTCCCGGGCATACAACCTCCAGAAATTTAAGAAGAACACCAACTCCTACCTTCTTTCCCTTGGTTCCCACGATGTTCTCTGAACATTACAGGATATCCCTTTTCGTGGGAACCAGAACATAAAAAAAAAAAAAGTTGGGTGTTTGATTCATTCAGCAATAGCTTATGTGATTTCGACACTGAGGCAATAGTTTCAAGGTCTTCGTTGATACTAACACTTGCGAGAAAACTTTCAGATGTTGAGAATGAAAAATACAATTGCGTGTCGTCAGCGTATTGATGAGTTTGACAATAGTTTGAGAAGGAAGCGAAATCCGCAGAATACGCTGAAAATAATAATGGTCCCAGGATGCTTCCCTGTGGAACCCCCCTAGAAATATTTTCAAAGTTAGACATTTTTTTCCCCATCACCACTCTCTATTTTCTCCAACTCAAGTAATTTTTGGAGAAACATGACTTATCATCTAAACCGAAATATTTAAGTTTTTTCAATAATGTACTGTGGTCCAACGTGTCAAATGCCTTGCTGAAATCGAGTAGTATTAAGCTTGTAATTTTTTTATTGTCTATATAGATGAGGTTATCCTGAACGATGGAAGATTGTGACTAAAGTTTATCTTCCAGTCGCAGATGATTCCACATTTTATTTAATGAATACCACGTTCATATTTTCAAACAAATGAGAATGTCCAATTTGTCAAACATGGCCACCCTAATATCAAAAAAATTTAAAAAAGTGGTAGGGTACTGCTACTGGTCGGTAAATTACCAGCACGGTGGGGTATTATTTCTTCAGAAGAGAAAACATTGTTTGTGTTATTATGTTCTCTGGAAAGATGCCACACTCGGAGAACAAAAAGAGTTGTGAAGTTACGATTGTATCAATAACAAAGTTCATACAGCGTGACCCAGGGCTGCGCGCAAGCTCCATAACTTTTTTTCTATCTAAGCAATCGACTTGATTTTTTTCAAGATAGGTCCGACAATGGGGCACATTCTATAAATATTTCTATTTATATAGATGATGTCCCAAAATGGAATACCTAACTGAGTTCTTCTTTCCAATTTGTACAAATGGAAATAACTTATTCAAATGTAACAACCTATATTCTATCGCATCATTGCAAGGCATGTATCAAGAGGTCTTGTCAAAATAGGATTTGTGGGGTCTACTTTGTGAAATTTACAAGAATTGTGGCTAATAAACAAATGTTGACCTTTTTTTTCTTTTTCTTTAACATTCTGGGAAGATGTTCGCGAAGAAAATGTGAATACCTTTCACCTGTCGAGAAAGTAGGGTCCAATAATGGTGATCAGCAGTCCTCAACCTGAGAGGATTTTCGATTGCATAATTATGCATATTATGCAGTAAGAGACAGAAGTCTGTGACATATCGATAGTCAGCAATCATTCCATTAATGAAAAATAAAAACTTTTCAACAAAAAATTAAACCGATTAAAAAATCAACTGAAGAGCAAAAAATAAAATGAACCTTCATAGTCTTGATAAAAATTGAGCTCCTAAACTAATGTGAGTAACTAATTTTGATTCGACGCCAAACAAACAATTATCGAAGATCATTATATAACTTTAAAGAAGTAATTAAAACGCCGTTATGCATCTCGCTTCCATCATTTCACGCTCTACCTAATTCAATTGCTAGTTTGTTTGGCGCCGACTCAAAATTAGTTACTCACATTAGTTTAGGAGCTCAATTATCATTGAGACTAAAAAGTTTTATTTTTATTTTTTGCTATTCAGTTGATTTTTTCGTCGGTTTTAATTTTTTGTTAAAAAGTTTTTATTTTTCAAATTTTTGTGGCTGAAATCTACTAATTACTACCTACTTAATTTCTGACTACTTCCAAAATACTTACTTACCTAGCTTACTTCAAATATTAACTATTTAATAATATGATTATCTACTTTAACCATTTATTGTTATATAATATAAATTATTTTTGAAAGTTCTGGTCAGTTGATTTCATCACTTTGTGTATAATTCCATCCTTTCATAGAATGTAATTATTGTGACGGATGCAGGAGGATCTGTCAATGTCAACTACATATGTGTGTCAATGTTCACAAGTGAAAAATCAATCATCCCCTATTTCACTAACCATAGGAGTGGATTATTCCATTCCCATTTAGAATATGATCAACTATGAGATATACCCCATCTAATTGGACCAAAATCATCCGAATCGGAAAACCCACTACAAAGTTATACCTGACAGAATCGGTTAACGGACCAAAATTCAGAGGGTGAACGATCAATATCCTCCATTTTGCTACCCTTAGGGATGGATTCATCAAATCATCGAATTCGAACATCTCTGTGAAAAGTAATGCGTGATCATACATAAAAAAAATATACGCGTCGACTAGAGAACCTCCTCGTTTTCGGTTTCGTCGGTTAAAAATGAAAAATATCTTTTTCCTCAAGACTGCTGACGACAAAAACCTAAACAATAGGTGTATGTCGGTCGAATATCCATAAAAAAACAACTACTTTCCTGGCTAATGCTTTGACGGACGTTGAATGACATTCGATGGATGAACGTGTGAAGTCCTACAAGACTCTTTGCAAATGTATGTTGCGAAATGGATAAATATCAACCACTGAGCCTGATCAGCTGTGGACCGGTTTCAGGGTATGTGCACCTCAGAAGTACTGGGTAGGTCAAGCAGAAAATGATTATCGCTAACGCCATCTCAACGCAACTAAAGCAACTAAAACATCACCAACTGAAATATCCTCCTGAGTCTCAGGATAGAAATCTGCAATAAGAGACAGAAGTCTGTGACGAATCGATAGCCAGCCATTATTTCATTAACAATTAAAAATGTCTTATTCCTGAAGACTGTTGACTACAAATACCTAGACAATAGGTGTATGTCGGTCAAACATCCATCAGGAAACAACTACACTTCCCTGGCTAATGCCTCGACGGGCGTTGAATGACATCCGATGAATAAGCGTAAAAAGTTTCACAAGTTACTTTGCAAATGTTTGTTGCGAAATGGATGAATATTGATTACTTCACTCAGACTGACCATCCGAAGACCAGCTTCGAAATATTTTCCCCTCATCAGTACAGGGTAGGTCAAGCGGACAATGATTGATGTCTGCGGTACCTGACTGAAATGACTCAAATCCATAATATATAAATGATCATAACTCAAACTGTATACGAGATAGGTAAAGGGAAAGTATACAAAATTAAATAGGAAAATGTCATAGTTTCTCAAATAAGTAATAAAATACAGGGTATTCCATTAAAAAAACTGAGTTTCAGTCATTTCCATCTCTGGAAGGAACTTACTTTTGAGCCTCCCTGTATGCTTAAACTGAGATCCGGTTAATCGGCAGAATACTTAATGGTCTCATGCAGCCATGACCCAAATTGCAATATTTTGTAAATTTGCATTGAGAAAAAATCGTAATTTTTCAATGGTCAGGTTTATCACAAAAATTTGACAAAATAAGTGTTATTGCGAAAACTGTCACAGATAGGTATAGGGAATTATCAGGGAAGTTATGAGAAAGGAAGGAAAGGATTACAAAAATGATATAATATATGGGGTATTCCATTTGAAATAACAAAGTAGCTACTACTCTCTGATACAAGCGGCAACACTGTATTGATGAAAATATTTTAGACAGATGGAGCATGTTTGATTATCCACGCCCACCGCCCACAAATTTTCGAAATGATTTGTTATTCCTTTCTCCAGATACCAAGGGTCCTTAAAGAAATTATTCTGAGGTTTTATGTAGAAAAATTTCATGATGGTGAAAAATGAACCTATAATGGACCAAAGAGAGTAAACGTTATCAGAGTAGGAGAGTCTATGCCCCATAAGACAATGGTGACACTGATAGAAAGAGTTGAAAGATCATTTGTGAGTCATAGTGACATATATGGACAGGTCATGGCCACCAATCTCTCTGGACAGTGGCGGACTAGAGCACTCAGCACTCTGGTATCTGAGAGTTACAGGCTCTTGAATGTATTTTGGACCACTCTGTATGTTACGTGGGCCACCTGTTCTCATGTCCATGACCGTCACTATGACAGGTTAATGCTCTGATTCTAATTGGCCAGAGCTTATTAGGACCTTCTATTCAGATAACGTTTACTCTCTTCGACGAGGAAAGTGTGTCGTCACAAATGTCATTCTTGTCAAAAATCATCTGTCAAATTTAAATCATAAGGGTTTTGGTAGAAAATGTCACCTCAAATTTTTTGTTTGGAATCAGTTTTTGACAAGAATGACATTTGTGACGTCATGACTTTCCTCGTCTGTCACTGGAAGAGAATCTTTCGCCAAAATTGAAATACCTGAGAAATTTGTGCACATAGTTCCTCCACAAAAAATAAGCTTCAAATAATAAAATCGATAGAAATTGGCTTTATTTTACTTTTTAACATGTTTCTTCTTTCTAAAACTCCTGTGGTCATTTCTCGATAGAGTGACTTTTCTTCCGTGTTCATATGCCTCCAGATCTCCGGTCCCTTTTTTACAAGTTTTTTTAAACTTGCTTCGTTCGTATGTCAGTCATTCTTTCCGGTTCAAAATTTGTTATCCATTTTTGGAACACTTGCAGACATCCGATTGAGCTGAAATTTGGCAAGTGTTCATAATTCCGGTGACAATGCATTATGATTTTTTTGTAGAGAAAAAAACAAAATGGCGGACGAGTTTTGTGATTATGGTACGATTTGATTCAAAATTGGTATATGGGGATTTTCGGGGACGAGATTTTGAATTTTTTGTAAACATTAAAAAATTTAAGATGGTGGACCAGTTTTGTGATTATGGTCTGATTCGATTCAAAATTGGTATGTGGATTTCGGGGTCGAAGATTATGTATTTTTGTCAAAATTTATAAATTCAAGATAGCGGCTCCAAAATGGCGGAGTTTTGTGATTATGGTCCGACTCTATTTAAAATTTGTATTGGGGGTTTTCGGATTTGGAGATTATGAATTTTTTGTCAAAATTATGAAATTGAAATGGCGGCTCATGGAGTTGTTCATGCTAATGAGAATTTTATTCGTTTCAATCAGGTACCACAGACATTAATAATTGTCTGCTTGGCCCACCCTGTACTGATGAGGGGCAAATGCAAATTCGCCGAAACCGATCTACAGTTGGTCAGCCTGGGTGAAGTGTTAATATTTATCCATTTCCCAAAAAACATTCACAAAGTACCTTGTAGGACGCTGCACGTTTATCCATCGGATGTCATTCAACGTCCGTCGAGGCATTAGCCAGGGAAGTAGTTTTATTTCATGGATATTCGACCGACGTACACCTATTATATAAATATTCGTAGTCACCAGTCTTGAGGAATAAGACGTTTTTCATTTTTAATTATATGCATATTATGTCTGTTGACCGACCTGTTGTTCCTAAACGTTGCTTCATCAGCTGATAGGATTTTGTTTGATGTATCATGATACTCGTCAATCATGCCATTCATTTGTATACAAAAGGCAAAAACGGGGACATTGCTGCCCGGGATGAATTCACTCATTTGAGGGCAAAGATCAAGTCTGACGTTGACAATTCGTACAAAAAATGTGAAATCTGCTGAAAATGGCATAAAAGACAACCCAAATAAATTTTGAGCATCTATAAACAACGAAAAAGGATAATCTGGCATATCTGACAGAATGACCTACGAAGGACAATCTTTTGAAACTTCTCAGGACATTCTCAATAGCTTTGCTGATTTTTTCTTCAAATCATACATTATCAGTTCTTAAACCGAATTTAGTGTTGACAGCTTTGAATCAGCTGAAAATGACTACGGGTACTGGCAGCATCCCTGCACTAGTGGTCAAAGACTGCGCTTATGCCCTGGCTAATCCACTGACAAGTCTGATACATATCGGCGTCAAAAGCAGTACCATCCCAGACCTATGGAAATTGTCCAAAGTTCGCCCAATTTATATTGAAGGGCATACGTCTGATGTTGAACATTCCAGAGCCATATCAATAATATGTAATTTCGCTAAAGTGTTTCTAATCCTCATGTACATCAGGTTATATCCTCATCCGAGCAATCAAATCTCATCACTTCAACATGGTTTCATGAAAGGTCGCTGACAATCACTAACCTTCCAACATCACTCAATATATTGATATCCCAAACCAATGTCATTTGTACGGTATGGCTTTTCTCAGACATCAATCGAACTTTTCGTGTCATACCTCACTGACAGGCGTCAGTATGTTATATTCAATTGCTTCAAATCTATTGAATATGCAGCTACCTCAGGTGTTCCTCAAGGAAGCAAACTTGGTCCACAGCCTTCTACATCAAAAACGTTATACTATTCCTTCGTCGGATAAAAATTGGAATACGCATCTATAATCTGGAACCCACATCATCAGTTATACATAGAGAAGGTTGAATCGGTTCAGCGTCGCTTCCTCAAACTTTTCTCCTATAAATCGGACAACATATATCCACCGATTGGCTTCCCCCATGATGAATTGTTGGCTAGACACGCTATGAACAGCCTGAGCTGCCGTCGTGATTGTCACTCCACAATTTTCCTGTTCAAACTTATCAACAACCTAATTATTGATCCACATATTCTGCAAAAACTCAATTTCAATGTACCTAGACCATCGTCTAGAGTAGACAACACGTTTTATTCACCAACAACACGAACAAATATCTTGAAATACTCACCGCTGCATAACATGTGTGTCAATTGTGATTCTGCAAATTGTCAGATTGATATTTTTGACTGTTCGAACTCTGCGATTGAATCCTATCATTTTAGTTAATCTCGGTATTTATTATTACTTCGTTGATTTGTTATTTTGTATTGTACTGTATTCGTAACTAAAATTCCAGTTCTGTAGTTGGGTGTAACCTGAAGAACAGTGTATCAATAAATAATCAAATAAATAAACTCTATTGGCAAAATACTTACCGTACAATTCTTGATGTAGATTCAGATGATAAGGATGGAACTTATGTTTCAATATTATTCTCATCACACTACTTTGTGAAATATGCATTTTCGCTGCTATTTCCTTAGTGCTTAGGTGAGGATTTTTCTATAGCAACAATAAAACTCATTTTCCTCATTTGTTTAACCACCAACAATTTCCTTTCTGATATTCACTAACCGTGGAGTTCTTGCTTCTGTATATTTTTTATGGTAGATTCTGCCCCGCCATAATCACTGATTCTTCGCGAGTGAAATTCAATATTAACAATTAGACGTGTACAATTATTGAACGTATAGGAGTGTGTCAATTTTTACGACACCGGCCTTCTCTATATTTTTTTTTTTTTTTCGAAAACCAACATGAAAATTTCTTATTTTTGAAGAAATCTCGTAAACTTCATGGAGTGGACCCAACAATCGCCATCTCGACAAAAATATCTTGAACTATGGAATATAGGATGTTTTATGTGGAAAATTCGAGTTATTGTCAATTGTATTTGTGATTTTCAAAAAACCGTAGTAGGCAATGGAAAATCGACACTCAGTTTGCTTGAATCTCAGAAGATGCGCTGAACCCCAAGGAATCAACTAAAAAAAAAGTTGGTTGACTATCTATCGGTATATAGAAAATGGAAGACAAATCTTCTAGTGATAATAGCTCACCACAAAGAAATATTAGAGATCTACACCGATGGATCTGGGAATCAAATGGGAGTAGGATCTGCTACTTGAACACCTCCCAATACTGCGAGTGTATGCCATTTATCAAGCCCTCCTACTTCCTCACAACTCCTTTTTGATCTGTTCAGTCTTGCTAAGCTTCCCCGATGGTTTGAAAAAGAATTTATTGGATGACCCTCGTCAAACCGCTCTCAGATACAACATTCATTTTCTGAATAAATCCATACATTTTAAATGGTGTCCCGCGATATTGGAATCTTGGGCAATGAACAGGCAGATAAAGATGCCAGATGCTCTGTTCCTCCCGACGGAATTCCAATAATATTCCAGGCTCTGAAGAATTCGATAAAACAGAATTCTATCAATGTATGGCAATCGCAATGGAATGAACAAACTCACAAGTTGAGAAGCGTTAAACCATCAGTCGAAAAATGGCAATTTCCCATAAATATCACGAGAAGAAAGCAAGTTCCTATCACAAGATAGAGAATCGGACACACTAATCCTATCTTTTGACGAATTTGGACCAACTGCTTTTTATTTATTCATTTCGGTTTGGGATACAAACAGGTTGGAACCCAGTACAGTATCCAGTAATACATGAAGTAACTCAGATTTACAACCAGTAGAGCTAATGAACTAAAATATTGATAAACTAAAAACACAAGTCCACAATGTTAGACAGTAAAATGTATTTTGTAGTGGTTTTGAAGGGATTGACGATATCCAGTCCATGATGTTAAACAGAAAAAAATTGTTTGGTAGAATTTTTGAAATGTGAGAGTGATAAACATGATAAGTCTATTTCGGAAAAATATTTGTTAAAGCTATCACTGAGGCGAGGAATGGGGGCGTTTTGATCCAAATTAGTATTTCTATGAGGTAAACTAACAAAAGTTCTATTTCTGGTGTTTCTAGGAGGTATGTAGGAAACTAAGTCATTGGAGGACTTTGAACATAAACACTGAATCTGTGACAATCCTTCGTTTTTCTAGCAAGAGAATGTCAAATGTTACCTGCTGAATTTATGCATCCACGTTATAAACTCCATTCAGTCGCCAGTTTAAAAATCTGTGAATCTATTTGGATTCTTTCAAGTCTCATTTTGTGGAGGTTAAGGGGGTTCCAAAATGACGCTTGAAAACCAACTTTCTGTGTACATATGCGAAATAAAGGGATTCCATTGACTTTTGGAGAGGGCGTTTTTATATATTCTACTAATCAATCCCAACTTCTACTGCATTTGTTAATAATGTATCTACAATGCAAATTAAGTTAGCATTATTGAATATCACACCTAGATCCTCAATGTGACCAACCCTTCCCAGATTTCTACCCGGCAGGATTGTAATCAAATTCAAAAGTTTCTAGATTTTCGAGGACGAGATAGTCGAACATTTATTCACGTGAGAAATAGCCTAGGGGGCAACAAAAGTGAGAAAAAAGGAGGAGGTCTGACTAGATATTAAGAAGTCTAAGTATGATTAACTTTTGCTTTGTGGAAAATTTGGGTTTCCCTTGATAGTGAAAACATAATAGAATCATGTTAAGAAAAAAAGGTAAGAAACCAAACAGAAATGAATAATAACCTCAGCTTGACATTGAGCAATGATCCAAAATCTATGCATACGTCAACTTTTTGTAAAATCCGTGGTACATTTAAAAAAATCTGACACTGTATAGTGGCTTCTTGATTGTAGTAACGACGCCACAATGAACTCAAAAAAATGCCAGCCTGGATGGGAAAAATTTTATTATCTTTGGTTAGAAGTACGAATTTTCTGTGGGTCTATGAGACGCTATTTTGACACATAAATTGATAAAAGTCAAAAAACTATTGCAGATGAGTCAAAACATATGATTGCGTTATATCACAATTTAGTGGGAATCCAAAAATGTGCCATTTGAAAAAAACCAACTTAGTTGTGTTTCTATTTGGGTCATATGAAAAAAATATTTTAAAATGTCCCCCAAATTGGAACTATCGTATAAAAAAAAACAAGCGATTGTTGGATAGAAATAAATTGGAAGTGAGTTGAAAAAAGAAAGGATGTTCAGGGAAAACAGATGTGTTTATCTGCGACAAAAGATAAACTTTAGTCACTATCTTCCACGTCAAGATAACCTTTGTGGTATTTTT
>JAFIRS010009269.1:0-10858 GCA_018342105.1 Gonioctena quinquepunctata | reverse complement strand
CATCAATTTCGTAGGACTGGAAGTGTAGCTTATGGAAAGGCAAATAGACCAGAACCTATCATTGGAAATGAGGAAAATGAATTTATTATTATGGAATCAATCATAGAAAACTCTCATACGAGTCAACGTAAGATCGAGAAAGATACAGGGATAAGCAGACGGAGCATTTCAGGGTAATAAAAAAATACAAATTTCACCCGTACCGTATTCAGATGCACCAGGAATTATATGAAATAGACTTCCATCGACGAACCGAGTTTTGTCTATGGGTTCTGGACAAGTTTAGTGAGGATGAACATTTTTTGGATTCCATTTTATTTTCTGATGAATCTACTTTTTATAACAATGGCTTAGTTAACAGACACAACTTCCATTATTATAGTGAGTGAATCCTCATTTTTCCGCACTCTGGATCACCAGAATAGATGGTTTAAGGACCATACTTTTTATGAAACTTGAATGGTCAAACATTTTTACAATTTTTACGAGATGATCTGCCTGAGCTTCTGGAGAATGTGCCGCTAAATATCAGACAACGGATGTGGTTACAATTGGATGGAGCTCCGGCACATTTCAAATTCAGTGTCAGACAGTTTTTGAATATGTGCTTTCCGAATAAATGGATTGGTAGGGGAGGACCACAAAATTGGCCAGCGAGATCACCAGATTTGACTTGCCTCGATTTTTTCCTATGGGGATACTTGGAGAATGAGGTTTACGATACTCTGCCAACCACACTGGGAAATATGAAGGAGAGAATAAGGGCTGCTTTTCGAAGGGTGACGTCTCAAATGTTTTTAAATGTTAGAAGTCTTTCATAGA
Source organism: Gonioctena quinquepunctata (assembly GCA_018342105.1). Classification (NCBI taxonomy): domain Eukaryota; kingdom Metazoa; phylum Arthropoda; class Insecta; order Coleoptera; family Chrysomelidae; genus Gonioctena; species Gonioctena quinquepunctata. Next base: position 10,036 of record JAFIRS010009269.1, on the reverse strand, counting down.
GATGGTCGTCATTTCGAGCACCTACTTTGAATTAAATACATTTGTGTTTCATATTTTGTTGTTGTTTCAGTTGAATAATAAAAAAAAATTGTATAGTCTGTTTAATGAACTACTGTCAGAATATGAAGGTAAATGATAACTTCATTTTAGTGAACAGTAAATATTTTCGATGAAGTGAAGTATAACAACTGTCAATGAGAATTCTGTGAGCAAATCAAATAAATCTCGTTTCAAAGCTATATTGGTTCAAAGAATGCATTGAAATAAGAACTACTATTTGAAAAAGCCAATATCTGAAAAACTATTTAGGTTAGGTATAGGGAACCCCAATGAAATGAAGAATAATTGAATTTTATATTGTTCAGACCAAAAAAATACAGGGTGTTCTATTTGAAATAACAAAGTTATCTTTGTCCGAATTTATAAAAAAGTGACAATGATTTTTGAACATCCTGTATAATATTGGACGTCCATTCGACGTAAACTGCTCTGTATACAGCACACGTGTAGAGGACTATCCAAACCTTCTCGTTGGTTTCCAAGTAAAATGGATCCTATACCAAGGGTTTCAAAGTCTGCAGCGTCACGGACCTCTGTATCTCCTGCAAGTAGTGGACCGTCTTACTATAGATCTCACTGTGCGTCTACACTTGACGATCTCAGAATTCGCATCAATGACTAAATACCAACGTGACCATTTTTAATATGTTCCTCGAAAATCAAACGTGTAATAACTTCGTGGTTTGATGGTGAAACATAAGGCATACAAAAATCTACTATATCATTTGTGTCAGAAATCTTGGTGTAATCCATCCTCAAAAGTTTCTTGTTGTATCAAACGAATGACTGATTTTCTTGCATCTTCAAATTCTTCAGCAGACAGAATTCCATTATGTTTACCATCTCGCTTCATGATAATCGTTATAGAACGTTTGATCCATCCAACTTCGAAAAATACCTGTAGTACCATGTACTGTCTTTGGTCACAGAAAGAGAAGAAACCACAGTTTTTAATTTTTCTTTGTCTATTTCTTCTTCATCATAACCAAAATGTTGGTTCGGCCATTGTGAAATCGGAACATACAGCCATTTAGGACCCTCCCACCATCTTTCATCAGCTAATATTTTAGGTGAACTAACTCTTGTTGGAAGATCAGAGGATTCATGTTTCCAGTCTTGAGGCTTGGAAAAACATCTAATTTCTTCAACTCGATTACCTATAAAAGGTTTCCACTGATCTTCTCATTCAATCCACGATAACACTGTTGAAGAATCTGACCAAGCTGACCAGTAAACTTGTATCATAGTTTTTCTTGAAATTTTGAAACATTGTCGCGGATTATGCTTCTACCAATCTTACGTTGATTTCTCCAATGTTTTCTGTTCTGAGAAAGAAACAAGTTGCATAAGCACTAGCACTTGCATCCCAGAAAATATAAATATATTGAAAATAATTCGAACAGGATATCCAACGTTGTACTTGACAGCTATCAAATAAGGTGATTCTTGTAACCGTTTCAAAAATTCATCTTAATCATCGATTTTATCAACCCAACTCAAATTCATAGACCATGTCTTCTGAAGTAGTAACTTTGGGAACAATGATACTGGGCAAGAAAAACCAATGGGGTCAAAAAGTTTGTGTGCTGCAGACAAAATTGTTAGAAAACTTGTCGTTATCAACAGTTTATTTCTAGAGGACAAAACTATTCAATATAGATATACGAATTTACTACTGATTTTTCCACTTTATTTCCAACAAGATGTATTTGACATCTACCCTAAATATATATTTATGATAGACAGTTCCAAAAAATGTATGTTATCTAAATACAGGGACAATGCATTTCTGACGAAGCGAGAATACATTTAAGTTATTAGAAAATAATCGAGTAGTTATTTTAATCCACGATTCGAGAAGCCAGTATATGAGTTTAAGTTGATATCTAGTTAATAAAATTCTAACAACTGACTGACTACGCGCAGCTCAAACCGGTTGCTTTAGAAGAACGAAATTTTGCACATTGGGCAAAAAAAGTAGGATTTTTTAAAATGCATCCCCTAAGGGGGTTACATCTATTCAGACACGTATTTAAAAAACCGATCGGGCACATGGCTAGTAATAATAATAAACGTCTTCGTTTTAATACAAACTGGTCTAGTGCTTGGTTTATATTGCAAATTTTTCTCAGATTCCCCTACCAAGACCCTATCGTCGGCGAACATCATCTCTGTTATTTGAATTTGCTCCATTTTACAATACGTTTCATACGTTTACTTTTTTATCGAATGCTTTTTCGAGGTCTTTGACACATATGTAGATATCTGTATTTTGTTTCATTAATTGTTCGCTAGCTTGTCTAATTATGCCTACCTCTATCTTTTCGAAATCCACATTGTCTTCCTTCTGTTGTTGTCTGTTATTCTTTCCCAAATTATTCTGCCTATTATCTTACTTGGTATACGTGACAGTGTAATTCTTCAAAAATATGCACAATTTCTATTATCTCCACTTTTCTTTAAAGTTGGTCCCATTCGAATTTGAAAGATGAAATCCACCCCTAAGGGTAGCAAAATGAAGGATATTGATCACTCACCCTCTGAATTCTGGTCCGTTAACCGATTCTATCACACATAACTTTGTACTGGGATCTTCGATTTGGATGATTCTTTTTTTATCAGATAGAGTATACCTCATAGTTGATCATATTTGGATTTCGAATTGAATTATCCACCCTTACGGGTAGAAAAATAGGGGATAATTGATTTTTCGCTTGTGAACATTGGCACACATATGTAGTTGACAATGACAGATCGCTAGTGTCATTATTTTTGTTCTCCTACTCCGTCGCAATCATTATATTCTATGAGAGGATGAAATGATATACAAAGTAATGAAATAAACTAACCAGAACAACAAAAATAATTAATATTACAACAAATAGTCAAAGTAGATAATCATATTATTTAACTGGTAATAGTTGAAGTAAGGTGGGTAAGTAAGTATTTTGGAAGTAATAAAAAAACAAGTAGTTAGTAATCAGTAGATTTCAGCCACAATAAATTGAAAAATAAAAACTTTTTAACAAAAAATTTATCCGACGGAATACGGAACTGAAAAGTAAAAATAAAGTAAACCTTCTTAGTCCCAATAACTAAGCTCCTAAACCAATGTAAGTATAGTTTTCCCAATATCAATTGCAGAAGTATAAAAAAGTCTTGCGGCGAAATCCTGTGAGCAGCAGTGGCGGAAATAACTAATTTTATTTAGATATTTTAAGATTTTGAAAATACTTCATAAATAATGAAAAATGAAGAAAAATTAAAGACAAACTTTTATTTATACAAATACATTGAGAAAGAAAAAATAATGTCTTTCATTGTTTGATGTAGGTTATTATTATATCCTAAAACGTATTTCGATCGGCACACACCAATACCACAGACGCTACTGGTTTTTAATCATTCAGAGCTATTAAAACACAAATATAACGCGTGATTTATGACCTCCCATCGTATAGACACACCTGCCAGCATTGATGTGCGACTTGATTGGCCCAGACGAATCGGTTGTAGAACAAACAGCAGTCACTCAAGTCCACGTTGAGCAGCGGGCTCTTTGTGCCGACGGAGACTGTATACAAGTAGTACAGATTATTTTTCGTTCCGTTTCTTCGCATATACGCTCGTGTTAGCGAAGTGAGTTTTAATTTGCTCCCTAAAGAAACAGCTTCTGCAATTGATATTGGATGGACTTTTTTTTATAACTAATTTTGAGTCGGCGCCAAACAAACAATCAACGAAGATCATTAAATTACTTCAAAAAAATTATCAGAATATCACCGCCCAACTCGATGCCATCATTTCACGCCTTACCTAATTCATTTGCTTGTTTGTTTGGCGCCGACTCAAAATTATTTACTTACATTAGTTTAGGGGCTTAGTTATTGAGACTAAGGAAGTTTATTTTATTTTTTACAATTCAGTTCCGTATTTCGTCGGTTTAATTTTTACTTCGTACCATTCCGTTCATTATTTCTGTCAGTCATTCTATCCCTTTATCTCCCATGTTTCTAGTTTTAGCTTCGTTATTGCTTTCATCACTTCCTCTTTACTGATTTCTTCCATTCCTGAAATGTCCTGAAATGTCAAACATCTAAAAAAAACTATTTTTCTTTTCAGTGCATTAGTATAAAAGTTTGCATTAAATTTTTTTTTATCAATTCTTTTTAGTCATCTATGAAATCCGTCATCTTATCGAATTCTGACAAAAATTGTTAATCTGCGACGCCAAAAAACCCACATACCAATTTTGGATAGAATCGAACCATAAACACTAAACTCCTCCACCATATTGGAACCGCCATTTTGTGTTTTCTCTATAAAAAAATTATAATGCCTTGTCACCGGAATTATGAACACCTGCCAAATTTCACGTTAGTCGGACAACTAGAAGTGGGTCAAAGTGACAATTGTCACTTCAAATTGACAATTGTCACTTCAAAATGGCAATTCCAGATGTTTTTGATAATGACAATTGTCACTTGGAAGTGACCAATGTCACTTCAAAGTGACAATTGTCATTTCAAAGTGACAATTGTCACTTCTAAGTGTTTTCAAAACATATTTTGTTGTTGGCCGATTTTTGTTCGTCTGTTATCCATAGTGTTTCTCCTTCCCTGCTTCATGTCCATGGTATGGAAACACAAAACTTCACGTTCCGATGTATTTTACATTTTCGTTTCTGTGGAATTCCGTTACACACTTTGACTGGCTTATAATTTCCCATCAATCTTCCGCGTGATCCTCAAAGGCTTCTTCTCGGCAGAGGAAGCGTTGGAAGTTCTGCAGTTTCATTGAAATTTTAATTCCCTCCGATCCCCGAAAGTCCTTCGTATGTCGGCTGCAAACTTGCCGGCAATTTTCCCGCACAGCTCCGGAATAGTGATGCGAATTTGTAACCGTGTGCTACATTACGATGATACACGATGATACTCGAAAAGAGAATAATTAGCTAGGATTCGATAGCTGTTGTTGGATATTGATTGATGCCAGGAATGTCAAAATGATTACAGTTTCAATTGGAGAAGCTGTTTCTATAAGGAGCAAATCAAAAACTCACTTCGCTTACACGAGCGTATATGCGAAGAAACGGAACGAAAAATAATGTGTACTACTCGTAAAGATTCTCCGTCGCCGAACGGAAGATCAAAAGAAAGTCAACGTGGGTTTGAGAGACTGCTGTCTAGTTCTACGGACCGCAAGCCAATGATAATGCTTGTAGGTTTGTCGATACGTTGAGAGGCCAAGAAAACTAAATAAATCACGAGTTATACAGAGTGATTCAAAAGTACTTTGACAAACTTCTGGAGGTGATTCCTCACAATATTCTAATATGAATTGTCCGAATAAATATATGTCCGGAAACGCTTCGTTTCCAAGATACAGGGTGTTAAGGTTTCATTTTTATTTTCGTTTTTTTAAATAACTTTCGAAATACTGACCTTAATTAAACAAAATTGGTATTGAGAGGTTTTTTGAGGTGTCAAATTCGAACCTGATGTTATTATTGCTCTTACTCGTAGGGGGCGCCACCTACACGTCTTTTTCTTTTTTGAAGATTCATAACTTTTTTGAGCGTACTTCTAGCACATTTTTCAGTAAAAAAATCAATTCCTCTATCATATCTACGTAAAAAAGCTACCCTGTTACAAGTCGCTATAAGCAACCGTTTTCTAGATATTTGGACTTGAAAATTTCAAGTCGATTATTTGATAATCGATGCGTGTTGAAGTTATTACCATTGTTGAAAAGGGAAACATTCTCAATTGAATATTGATAGAAAGATTTTTCTGTGAATTGAAAATCAAATAACTATCTGAATGAAAATGCAAATTTTCAATTTTAGATTTTTTCTTTCGAGTTAGGGCCTTTTCAGAATATCTATCAGATGTAGTTCAATGTCCAGCGTGGCTTTAGCCGGGGAAGTAGTTGTTTTCTGTTAGACATTCACAAAAAATAACTTCATTTTAATCGTGGATTTTTCAATTCACAGAAAAATCTTTCTATCAGTATTCAATTGAGAATGTTTCCCTTTTCAACATGAATACCCCACAAGAGGTTATCTTGACGATGGAAGATAGTGACTAAAGTTTATCTTTCAGTCGCAGATGATTCCACATCTGATTTTATGAACATCCTGTTTATATTTTCAACAAATCAATCTTATTACCATTATTTTGCATTTTTCACAAGAATGCTTAAGAAATGAATTTGAAGTTTAAGTAAGTAGTTTTGATTTTTTGTAGGGGGCTCCACCTATTCTATTTATTTTTACTCGTTTGAAATACTTATTTTTGTATCAAGGGTGCAAAATCTGTATTCGTTTAAATAAAATTTGCAAGAAATATCAACATTTTATTTCAAGAAATTTTGAATATGTAGAATAAAATAAAATAAAGGAAACTAAATTGTTCAAAGTGTCTACCTTCAGCGGAGATACAGGCATTCAGTCTTCTAGTCATTGAATCTCGTACCCGCTCAAAAATTATTGGTGTGTTTTTTATTGTTTCACGGGCGTCTACTATTCGGTTTCTCAGATCTTCCTCGTTCGCTAATAGAGTTTTATAAACTAGTGACTTCAAATGTCCCCACAAATAAAAATCTAGCGGGTTCAGTTCTGGGTACCTTAGTGCCCATGCCTGGTTAGGTTCTTCTACACACCTACCGATCCATCGATTTGGATAGACAGTGTTAAGGAATTCCCTGGCAACAACGCTGGAATGGGCCAGAGCCCCATCATGCATAAACCACATGCGGATACGAATTTCAAATGGTACATTCTGAAGTAGCCATTCATTTTCTAAAAAGTCTCTGTAAGTTGCGCCATTCAGTCGGAACGGAAGAAAGAAAGGACCTATCAAGTAATTATCAATTATTTACATTTACATTTACAGAAAATTGATACTGATAATGTCTTTCACTAACTGCGTGCGGATTTTCCAGAGCCCAAACATGGTTGTTATGAAAGCTTGTGATAGCATTTCGGGAGAAGTTTGCCTCGTCCGTGAAGAGTACATATCTTAAAAATTGAGGATTTTCAGCCAATTTTCTCAAAAACCACTGACACATAGTAATACGTTGGGCAAAGTCTCGTGGCAAAAGAACTTGTACCCTTCGAATATGGTTTGGATAAAATTGTTGATCATAGATAATTCTCCAAATGGTGGACTGAGTAGAATTGAGAGCTTTAGCAATTATTCTTGTACTTGTTTTTGGATTCTCCTTGAGAGCGTTCAAAACAGCTTCTTCCAATTCTGGGGTTCGGACTGTTCGTGGTCTTCCAATAATATCAGCTGCCCTCTTATAGCTACCTGTTTCTGCCAAACGACGATGGAGACTGGTGAATGTTGGAGCTGAAGGCAGTACTCGATTAGGGAATCGCTCCTGGTAAATACGTCTTGCTTCGCGAGCATTGCCATCCGCAAGGCCATAAACGAATTGCTTATCGGCTAAATGAGCATTATTGTTTAAATAATCCAATTTTTCAAAATTAGTGTTTTAAAACTTACAGAAACTTCATTAAAACAAAAAAATGTTTAACTGTCACATAATATGTAATTACCAAAACTACTTACTTAAACGTCAAATTCATTTCCTAAGCATTCTTGTGAAAATAATGGTAATAACTTCAACACGCATCGATTATCAAATAATCGACTTGAAATTTTCAAGTCCATTATAGCGACTTGTAACAAGGTTAGCTTTTTTATGTAGATATGATAAAGGAATTAATTTTTTTGCTAAAACATGTGCTAGAAGTACCCTCCAAAAAGTTATGAATCTTCAAAAAAAAAGACGTGTAGGTGGCGCCCCCTACGAGTAAGAGCAATAATAACATCAGGTTCGAATTCGACACCTCAAAAAAGCTCTCAATACCAATTTTCATTTAATTAAGATCAGTATTTCGAAAGTTATTTAAAAAAAAACGAAAATAAAAATAAAACTTCAACACCCTGTATCTTGGAAACGAAGCGTTTCCGGACATATATTTATTCAGACAATTCATATTAGAATATTGTGAGGAATCATCTCCTGTAGTTTGTGAATCACCCTGTATTTGTGTTTCCAGAGGTCTGAGATCGAAATAGGTTTTAAAATATTCTATAGTTCTGTTGTGTTTTTGTTGGAAAATATGGCTTTTTTTCGACCATAGGAAAATGAAATTATGATGATCCGATTGCCTATCAATACATACTTCCTCGCTATGTCATATTTTTTTATTTTAACGTATTTTTAAAATATTTAAATATCTAAATAAAATTAGTTATATCCGTCTATGCTGCTCAAAGGATACCGCTTCAAGACTGCTAAACTTGTTTTTTATGCTTTGCAATTGTAAATGGTTTAACTATATCTATTTATTTTTTTAGTAAGGTTAGTGATTTAGTATTAATATTTTATACGGGAGGTTTGTTGAGAATCAGTTGTTTTGAAAAAAAACAAGTATTGTCTTGTCGACGTTTAGAATGTTCGAAGGCTTTGTTACAATGAGTTCACATAGTTTCAAAATAATACCTAAAAATGAATTATCCATTTTCTTCGGTGGAAGATATCAGAGCCACCTTGTATTACAATAATGGTGCGGTGGAAAGGGACATAAATCGATATTCGGATAATTAGTAGGTAGACCACAGTATTCTAGCACAACACAAATCGTTCGATTCGGTAAACGCACATAACAGTTACAAGTTCTATTTGGAATAGAATTAGAAACGTATTGGGTGGGTGGAAACAGGTTCAAGGATACTCTGGTATAGCAAGCAATAGGTATTCAATTACAGTATAAGGAAAAAATTACAAAATAGATGTTGTTAACACTCAGAACCACGTTGTACGAAATTTTCGCCAAGGCAAAATTCCACAGGTCTTTGCTGAAGAACGCAAGAGACATATCGAGGGACTGGAAAATAAGCAATTCATTTTTATTACAAGCTTTCATTTAGTTTCACTTGTTAGTTCGTTCATTAGTTAGTTTGGGTCAAATCTTCCAAGTGATTTTTGACCAACTTCTAGTCGTCCGATTAATTTGAAATTTGGCAGGTGTTCATAATTCCTGTGACAATACATTATGGAATTTTTGTAAAAAAAGGCGGCTCCAAAATGGCGGTCGAGATTTGTAATTATGGTCCGATTTGATTCAAAATTGATATGTGGGGGTTTTCGGGGTCGGAGATTATGATTTTTTTGTCACAATTCATAAATTTGAAATGGCGGCTCCAAGATAATAATAATAATATAATAAATTTATTCACTCACATAATAATATAAGCAATACAATACGTTATAATAGAAGTAGTATAAGATAATAATAATGAACACTCCACTAGAACGTCCTATTGAATATCACACGACAGGCATTAATGAAATGGAGAATGGATAACAAATACTAAATACTAAAATAAATGATATGATGAGTAAATATACTCGGTAAGTAAAATACTTGTTCCGAGACAGTGTAGCAATTAAAAATATAAATATAAAATATAAAAAATACACACATATATACTGTAATAACTGAATAATTCATAACAGAACACGATAAAATTTTTGAAATTAAAGCAAGAAACAGTAGATTAATTCAACATTGACTTTCACAATATTTGAATTTGGATCAATTTCATCTGGAGATTGGTTGCACGGGAGATGCGATTTGGAAACAAAATACTTACCTATCCGGATACCTTATGAAATGTAACTTTATTAAATTATATTTTCGTTTCTATCAAACCATGAAAGTAAGCCCTAGGGCAGGTCAGCACAAATTTTTTTAGACTTTTTTTAAATGTTTTATTTGACATGTTTTTAAGTTCATCGGGGATGCTGTTGTAGAGTTTGAGAAGAACTCATTTGATCTTTGTCCTATAGATTTTGTCATGAAGGGAATTAAGTGTAATTTTTTTCTACGTGTGTCATATTCATGATTGCTTTTTTTTAATTTCTTACTTATGTGATAATTGATCATACATTTATAACT
>JAFIRS010009268.1:0-10865 GCA_018342105.1 Gonioctena quinquepunctata | reverse complement strand
TTTATATTTCAATTGTTTAAATAATTTTAAAAATTTTTATTCTTAAAATCATCATTGATTTTTTCAATGAATTAACGGGGGAATACATTTTTTAAATAATTTCTTTTTATTAACTTAAAATTTTTTTTTAAAAAAATATTAAGTTATTTTTTTTTTCCCAAAAATTTTAAAAAAAAAAGAACAATATTGTATAAAAAGTAGGAAAAAAAAATTTTTTTTTTTTTTAAACATTTTTTATTATATGATAATAAATTAAACCGTTCCCCAAAAATTTTGTCAAGTTATAAATTGTTAAAATTTTTTGAACTATAAGAGAGTAAGGACATTCTGGTCTTTTTATGGAACATTTATTTATCTTTAAAATGAATTCAAAATCGATTCTGTAACCTTGTTTATCAGTTGTTATAATTTTTTTTATAAAAAAATTTTTTTTTAATTTCCTTATTATAACTTGTTAAAAAAAAAAAGATAAACAACTTTTTGTTAAATTTCCTACTCTTTCAGGATTTTTTTTTTAATTCCTTAAATATCAAAAAAGGAAACATTCTCAATTGAATATTGATAGAAAGTTTTTTTTTAAAAATTGAAAAATCCACGATTAAAATGAATTTTTTTTTGTGAATGTCTAACAGAAAACAACTATTCCCCCCGGCTAAACCCCCCTGGACATTGAACTACATCTGATAGATATTCTGAAAAGGCCAATCAAAAAAAAAATCGAAATTGAAAATTTGCATTTCATTCAGATAGTTATTCGTTTTTCTATTCAGTCTTGATTAAGAACTCAAAAAAGATGAATGAGGCGAAGAATTTTTCAAAAGTACCCCCGAAATCATTCTCATTAGGGAGAGACATCGCATTCACTAGGTCTTCAATACATTTTTGTCGACGAAAATCTATTTCACGTTCCCCGATCATCAGGAAGCCGGAAGGGGAAATGGAAAACACATTTTCAAGCAATCTCCTTTGCAAAAAGGGGAAAAAAGTTAGAATCATTTCTTTTGGAGACTTTTTTTTGAAATTAGTGTTTTCTGACATTAAAACCTGTCGGGGGTTTATGATAGATTGATTTTTTAAAAAATATGAACAGGATGTTAAAAAAATCAGATTTGGAATCATCTCGACTGAAAGATAAACTTTACCCCTTTTATTTTCCATTTGTAATAACCTCTTGTAGAATTATTCTGTTAAAAGGGGGGAAAAATTCCCCTTGTTTGAAAAAAGGGGTTTTTTGTGAATTAAAAAACCAAAATTAAAATAAAATTTTTTTTTGTGAATGTCTAACGGAAACAACTACTTCCCCGGCAAAAAAAACGCTGGACATTGAACTACATCTGATAAGATATTCTAAAAAAAGGCCCCAAAACGAAAAAAAAATTTTTGAAAATTTGCATTTTCATTCAATGGGTTTTTCGTTTTTTTTATTCCAGTCTTGATTAAGAATATAAAGATAAAGAGGAAAAAAAGAATTTTTCCAAAGGGGGTACTCACCAGAAATCATTCGTAACATTGACGAAAAGGGGAGACATCGCATTCACTGGGGCTTCAATACTTTTTTTTGGGGGGGAAAAACTTTTCACCTTCCACGTCTCGGGACCGGAAAAAGGAAAACACTTTTTTGAAGCAATCCCTTTTTTGGGGTTACTCCGGTTTTGGGTTCCCCTAATGGGGGCCTAATTTCAAAAATTTTCAAAAAATTTTGAAATTTTTTAAAAAAAAAAAATTCTTTTCCCACAAATGGTCCCCAAAAATTTTTGTTTTTCCCGAACCTCATTTTTTAACGGTTTTTTGATGGCTTTTAAAAAATTCTCCCCGCCCATTTTTTTCCCAAAAAGGGGAACCAGAAAAATTTTGAAAAATTTTCGAACCCGGGGGCCCAACTTTTGAAAAGGGCCGGCCAAAAACGAAACCCAAAACCCAACCCATTTTTCGGGAAAAATTTTCAAATTACAAAAAATTTTTTTTAAACGGGTTTTAAAAACATTTTTCAGGTTTTTCCCCCAAAGAAAACATTTGACTTTTGGGGATGGTGACTAAGGGGGTTTTCTTTCGGTGCGGGATTTTCCCTCTTTTTTTTTTAACTCCTTTTTCGTATTTTCCAGCAAAAATCAAACTTCCCCCCGGGCGGGTTTTGTGTCGAAGCATTTTTTTTTGGGGTTTCTCCCAAAAAATTTACAATTTTTTAAAATTTTTTCGGTAAAATTTTTCCCGAAAATTTTTTTCCTTTTTGGGCCCCGGGTTTCCCCCTTTTTATCGTGGAAGCGGGGAAAAATTTTCGTCGACGAAAAGGGGTTTAAAACCTGGTAAAAGCAATTTCCTGCGTCAGAAAATTTTAATTTTTTTTTCTGGTGAGTATTTTTTTTTGGGGAAAAATTTTTTTCCTATTCTCTTTTAGGTTCTTTTGGGGGCGGAATAGAAAATCCCCTTTTTAAATAAAAGAAAAATTTTTTTTCCGGTTTTTTTTTTTCGGTTGGGGTTTTTCCCCGAATATTTTATCAGATGTATTTAAAAACCCCGCGTGGTTTTTTGGCCCCAAGGGAGTTGTTTTCTGGGGGCTTTTTCCCAAAAAATAACTTCTTTTTTTTGGGGGTTTTTTCAATTCACAGAAAAATCTTTCTATCAATATTCTTGAGAATTTTCCCCTTTTTAAAACGGGGTTTACCCTACAAGAGGTTACCCGACTTTAAGGAAGTGAAAAAATTTTATTTTCCCCGTGGGGGTTTTTCCACATCAAAATTTTTATGAACATCCTGTTCATTTTTCCCCCAACAAATCAATCCCAAATATCATTTTTTTAAAATTTTAAAAAAAGAAATCCCTTTTTTTTTTTTAATTTTTTTTTTGTTAATAACAATCCCCAATTTTCTACTTCTTTAAACCCTTGAAAAACTTTTTCCCCCAACGTCTTCCCCAAAATCAAGGTTTATCGCTCATTTTTTTTGGGGAACTTTTTTTTTAAAACACGTTTTGAACTTGTTGAGGGGTTTATAATAAAAGTAACAAATTTTTAAAAGGTCGGCCCCAAAAAAAAACGAACAAAGAAGGGGGAAAAGGGCAAAAAATGATGGCAGGGGGTTTTTGCGCGGTGACATTCTGAAAATTTTTGGTAATTTAATGTTTTTTGTTGTTTGGGGGGGGTTTTCCCCCCAAAAGGGGTAGTCACTTGCATTTTTTGGGGAACTTTTTTTGAACTGGTTTTTTTTTTTTTTACTTTTCATTCCCCCTTATTTCGCCCCGGTTTTTTAATTTTTTTTTTAAAACATTTTTTTTTTTTAAATTTTTTTTGACTAAAAATTTCTAATTTACTTCTTGATTATTTTAAAATACTTACACCCACCTTCAGCTATTACCAATTGCTGATTATCCCCCCTTTTTCTATTTTTGTAATATAAAAAATTTTTTTTGTTTGGGGTTTGTTTATTTCATTTAACTTTTGAAAATTTGGAAATACTTTATTCTAAAATTCCCCTTTTTTTGCTATTTTTAAAACTTTCATTCTTTCTTTACTTTACTTTCTTTGCTTTACTTTCTTTACTGTTTTTTTCTTTCTATTCTATTCTATTCCCCTTTATTAAAATTCTGTTCTATTCTATTCTTTATTCTTATCTTTCTATTCTATTCTATTCTATTACTTTTTTCTTTCTATTCTATTACTTTACTTTATATTACTTTACTATTCTATTACTATTACATTTTATTCTATTCTTTCTTTTTACTTTCTTTACTTTTCTTTACTTTCCTTTTCTTTACTTTACTGTTTTTTTATTACTGTTTTATTCTATTCTATTACTTTACTTTACTTTACACTTTTCTATTCTATTTTTTTTTTACTTTTATTACTTTACTTTCTTTCTATTCTATTACTATTACTAAACCCCTTGCTTTACTATTACTATTCTATTTATTCTATTACTGACATTTTACTATTACTATTCTTTTATTCTATTCTATTCTATTCTATTACTATTATTCTAAAATTCTATTACTATTACTATTCTATTACTATTACTTTCTATTCTATTACTATTCTATTCTATTACTATTACTATTCCATTACTTTCTATTACTTTACTATTCTATTCTATTCTATTCTATTACTATTCTATTACTATTACTTTACTATTCCCCTTTTTATTCTTTACTATTACTGTACTTTTGTACTATTCTATTACTATTCTATTATTTTTTCTATTACTATTACTATTACTATTACTATTACTTTTTGCTATTACTATTACTATTACTATTACCTTTTTTCTATTACTATTACTATTACTATTTTTATTTTTATTACTATTACTATTACTATTCTATTACTGGCCCTTTATTCTGTATTACTATTACTTTACTTCTATTCTATTACCCATTACTATTACTATTACTATTACTATTACCATTCTTTACTATTACTATTCTATTACTATTATATTACTTTACTTTACTATTACTATTATTTTTTCTATTTTTATTCTTTATATTACTATTACTTTATTACTATTCTATTACTATTCCAAAAATAATTTTTATTACTTTACTTTACTATTACTGGCCCCTACTATTACATCACTTCACTTCACTTCACTTCACTTCACTTATCCTTCATTCACTTCACTTCACTTTTTCACTTCATTCACTTCCTTCACTTCCTGTCATTCCTTCTTATTTCCCGCTTCGCTTCCTTCCTTTTCGCTTCGCTTCCTTCCCCATCACTTCCTTTTTCCTTCACTTCTCCTATCGCTTCTTAAACACGTCCCCCTTTCCTTTTTCGCTGTCCTTCCTTTTTCCCTTTCCCTTTGCTTCCCCTCCTTCGCTTCCTTTTCCTTCGCTTCGCTTTTCACCTTTGCTTCCTTTTTCCTTCCTTTCGCTTTGCTTCGCTTCGCTTTTCTTTATATCCTGTCGCTTCCTTTTCCCCATCGCTTCGCTTCGCTTTTCGCTTCCCTTCGCCAAACCCTTTTTGCTTCGCTTCGATCGCTTTTCGCTTTTCGCTTCCTTTTCCCTTTCCCTTCCTTCCTTTTCGCTATCTTTTTCCTTCGCTTCGCTTCCTTCCTAAAAACCTTTTTGGGTTCGCTTCCTTGCTTCGCTTCCTTTTCGCTTTGCTTCCTGTCGCTTCCTAAAAACGCCCACGCTTTATCGCCCTCGCTTCCTTTTCCTTTTTCCTTTTCTTCGCCTTTCCCGTCGCTGTTGCTTCGCTTCGCTTCCTTTTCCTTTTTTCCCTTTTTACTGTCATTTTCGCTGTGCTTCCCGCTGTCCCCTTTATCGCTTCGCTTCCTTCCTTTTTCGCTTCCTTTACCCTTTTTCCCTTTTCCGCATTCCGCCCTTTTCCCCTTTTTCCTAAACTTTATCCTCCTTTCCTTTTTTCCTTTATCCCCTTTTACCCTCGCTTCCTTTTTTCCGTCATTTCCTCCTTTGTCCTTTCCCGTCCTGTCGCTGCCCTTTTCCCTTTTTCCGCTGCCCCTTTTGCCCTTTTTCCTTTTCCCTGCCTTTCCCTTTTCCTTTTCCCCTTTTCCTTTTCCTTTAAAAAACGCTTTTTCCCCCTTTCCCTGTCCGCCCTTTTATCCGCCCTTTTTCCTTCCCCTTCCCCCCAATCCTTTAATCCCCTTTCCAACCTTTTTCCCCCTTCACTTTCCCCTTCCTTTTCCCAAACCTTTTACCCTTTTTACCTTCCCAACCCCCTTTTTCCCTTTTTCCCCTTCCTTTTCCCTTTTTCCCTTTTAAACCTCCCCCTTTCCTTTTTACCTTCCCTTTTCCACCCTTTCCCCTCCATCCTTCCCATCCTTCCCAAAAAATTCCCTTCCTTTTCGTTTCCCCCTTTTTCCCTTTTTCCTTCCCCCCACCTTTCCTCCTCCCCCCTCCTTTTCGCTGTCCTTCCTCCTTTTTCCCTTTTATCCTTTCTTTTCCCTTCCTTTAATCCCAATCCCCCTTTTCGCATCCCCCCGTCACGTCCCATCCCCATCCCCGTCCCGTCGCGCTTCCCTCGCCATCCAGTCACCGTCCCGTCCCGTCCGTCCCTCCCGTCCCGCACCGTCCTCCGTCGCAGTCGCAGTCACCAGTCCCCCCAGTCCCCAGCCCCCGTGCATCCCGTCGCAGTCGCTTTTGGGGTCCCGCCCCCAGTCCAGTCAGGTCCCAGTCCCAGTCGCAGTCCAGTGCAGTCCCTCCCCAGTCCAGTGCAGTGGGGGGGCCCAGTCCAGTCCAGTCCCAGTCCAGCCCGCAGTCGCAGTCGCAGTCGCATCCCCGTCCGCCCGGAGTCCCGTCCCGTCGCAGTCGCAGTCGCAGTCGCAGTCCCGCGCAGTCGCAGTCTGACCCCGCCAGTCCAGTCACCGTCGCAGTCCAGTCGCAGTCCCAGTCGCAGCCTGTCCCCTGCGTTCGCTGTTTCCCCTTTCAAAATCCTGCCCCTTCGCTTCCCCCCAATCATTCCTTTATCCTTCCCCAATCCCCCCAAAAAAAAAACTCCTTTCCGTCCTTCCATCCTCCCATCCTTTACCCTTTTAAACCCTTTCACCTTTTCCTTCCACCCTTTTCACTTCCTTTCACTTCACCCCATCCTTATCCATCCTATCCTTTCAATCATCCTTCATCCTTTTTCCCTTTATCCTTCCACCCCTTTATCACTTACCCTTTTTTACTACCCTTTCATCCTTTATCACTACCCTTTATCCTTTATCACTTACTTTACCTTTCATCCTTCCCTATCACTATCCTTTTTTATCCTTTATCCTATCCTTTAATCCTTCCTTTTCCTATCCTTTCATCCTATCCCTATCCTATCCTTTTCTACCCTTTTCCCTTCCTATCACCCAAAACCCTTTATCATATCATCACTATCCCCCACCCTTTTATCCTTTCCATCCTTTATCCTACCCCTTTTCCTTTATCCACCCCTTTAAAATTCCTTTACCTTTCAACCTTTCATCTTTTCCATCCTTTATCCAATCACCATCTTAATTTTTCCACTTTACCCCTTTATCCTTTCAATCCATCTTTTATTTCACCTTCCACCCTTTCCCCTCCATCCTTAATATTTAACCTTCCTTTATCCCCTTTCCTTAAATACAACCCTTTAACCCCTTTTACTTCAAACAATCAATCATATCCTTTATCCTTTCCCCCTTTACCCTTTATCCTTTCACCCTATCCTATCCAAAACATTCCTTTTCAATCCACCCCTTTCCCTTTTTCAATCATTTTCCCATCCTTTCCTTCCCAAATCCCAAAACCTAACCCCTTTTTTTTCCCTATCCCTTATCATTTTTTCCCCTTCCTTCCCTTTTTGGCTTCATTCTTATTTTTCTATTCCTTTTCTTTCTATTCTTTCTTTCATTCTTTTTTCTATTCATTCTTTCTTTTTCCATTCATTCAT
The DNA here is from genome assembly GCA_018342105.1 of Gonioctena quinquepunctata. Taxonomy (NCBI): domain Eukaryota; kingdom Metazoa; phylum Arthropoda; class Insecta; order Coleoptera; family Chrysomelidae; genus Gonioctena; species Gonioctena quinquepunctata. The sequence goes on along the minus strand of JAFIRS010009268.1, from coordinate 3,508 downwards.
TCATTTTTTTTCTTTATTGCTTTATTATATTCTTTTTTTATTCTTTCTATTTTTCTTTTTTCTTTTCTTTCTTTCATTCTATTCTTTACATTTAAACTATTCTATTCTTCTTTCTTTTCTTTCTTTATTTATATTTTCTATTCTTTATTCTTTTATTCTTTTTCATTTTTCTTTACTTTCTTTCTTTCTTTCTTTCTTTCTTTAATTATATTCTTTATTTCTATTCTTTCTTTCTTTCTTTCTTTCTTTCTTTTCTTTCTTTCTTTCTTTACTTTCTTTCTTTCTTTCTTTCTTTCTATTCTTCTTTCTTTCTTTCTTTCTTTCTATTCTTTCTATTCTTTCTTTTTTCTTTTTTTTTTCTTTCTTTTTCTTTTTTTTCTATTCTTTCTTTCATTCTTTCTTTCTTTCTTTCTTTCTTTCCCTTTCTTTCCCCATTCTTTATATTCTTTACTTTCTTTCTTTATTTCTTTATTTCTTTCTTTACTTTCTTTCTTTCTTTCTTTCTTTCTTTCTTTTATATTCTATTCTTTCTGTTTTTTTTTTTTTTATTTTCCCCTCCTCTCTGAAAAAAAAAGGGGGGACGGACAAACAAAAATAATGAAATAGGGGATCGTTTGAAAAATCTAATTTGAAAGTTCCAAAAAAAAATCTTTTTTGTTGGAAAAATTCCTTCCCAAAAAGTTGAAAACCCATCAATAAAAAGAATCCCATCCAAATCGAAGAACCCAGTACAAAGTTATGCCTGATAGAATCGGTTAACGGACCAGAATTCAGAGGGTGAGTGATCAATATCCTTCATTTTGCTACCCTTAGGGGTGGTTTTCATCTCTTAAATTCAAATGGGACCAACTTCGAATTACACCCTATCGACTAAAACTAATTATCGGAATCGAACGTCTCAGTAAAAAGTTATGCGTGGTCATAAATCATAAAAGAAAAATATATACGCGTCGACTAGAGAACCTCCCCCTTTTTGGTTTCATCGGTTAAAAAGACAAGCTTTGATACAAATGCACCCAAAATGAAAAAATTATTTCTTTAATTGTTTGGCCTAGGTTATTCCGTGAGTAGCAGATTGAAAATCTTGTCGCGCAAGAATATCTAGTTTATATTCGCGGCAAGCTTTTGAATCTGCTACTCACAGAATAATCTAGGTCAAACAATTAAAGAAATAATTTTTTCCTGTCTGATGCATTTGTATAAACTTAATTAAAAAAAAACCCCACATTTTTATTCAATTCTCTCTAGTTATTCACGAAATCCATCATCTTATTGAACTCCGCCATATTGGAAGCCGCCATTTCGGTTTTTAAATAAATGCCACGATGGACCCCTTGGAGAAAAAAAACCTTGTGATCCTTGTTTTCCTGGCGATTCCTTCCTTCTATTTTCCGAATGGTTTATTGTTAGATAGACTTTCACTTACGATGGACTTTCACTTACGATAAGGCATAAGGCAATGATAAATCTGTGTATAGTGGGAATAAGCACATAAGTCAAAATATCGCATTTTTGTATTAAATCATATTCGTCGACAATAACTGCAAATATATGACCGTGTAAAATCACATAAGTCAATAACGAAACGTAAATAGGTTAAAAATGATTGTGTATATACACATTAGTCGAAATGCTATATGAAAAGTGTCTCTTTTTCATCATGTAATTATTCCCACTATACACATAAATATAAATGGATGACGATAGTGACTGGCTGTGTGACCAAGTCCGAATGACAAAAAAATATTTGTAATCGGAACATTACAAGGAAAAGAGGCGTTTATCCTTGATTATCTTTATTACAGTCTCATAATAGACCCAACTGACTAATGCTTTTCAGTTATAATATTATATGAAACAAACAAACCATTTTACTTCCCTGAAAAGGACGTAGTTCTTGAAGTTTGTTTAATATGAAGAGCGGCATTGAGGTATGTTCCAGTAATTAATTTTCCCTTTCGTTTGCGACACAAACAAAACTGTCTCGGTTCTGTATTAGACAGGCACTTATCTGTTTCAAAAAGCGAGTGTCTTGACAGATTCCGTATCCCGAAGATGGTTACCCAAAGGAGAAATAATGATTAAAATTGCGTGTTTTCGTGAGGAACGTAATTATAGTATTTAAAGTACCTATTCAATCGTTCAGATTGATTGAAATCGTTAAAACTATACAGGAAACATGGCTGAAATGAATGCAGTATTGAAAACATCTGAGGGCAAATTCTATAGCAGGCATACTACTAACGACGATTAACCCACTAACTTGATATTTTTTTATTTGAGACATAAATGGTTTATTTTGTACATAGTTGGTTCGCAGCTGACAGGTCTTTACTGAGTGACAATTCTCCGATTTAATTTCGTCACCAGGATACATATATTTATTAAGTACGATTATTGATAACTGCTCATATATGTCTTTCCTAGTCATATTGTCAGCGCGTAGTTATGGCAACGATTATCAACCTCCATTTTCGCTCATGCGCATCAATTCAATGTTGCCGATTAGAAAGGTTCATGTTTCATTTGTTTTGGCTTCACATTTGCGTCTTTATTATCAATATAGGTACTAATACATATATGTCAGGATAGTTGCCGAAATGTAAAAACACAAAAAATTTGGGAAAAAGTCCAACTGAATATGTTTCAATTTTTTTGGTATGAGAATCAAATTTTGTGATTCACTTCTCACAAAAATAGGTCTGTTTCAATTTGAGTAAATCATTTGTTCCTAAAATTCATCCAGAGTTTTTTTTTATTGCTTCATTTAACGACGGCCGATTTTTGCGTCCAGAGGTATCAACTACTAGTCTACTCGACAAGTTGGAAATGGTCTAAAATAGAGATACTGCTCTTAAAATTATGTGTGATAGCTCATTGGATCTGGAATAACGCCTAGAAAAATGTGCCAAAAGCGTGTATTAGCAAATAAAAAATTGCAAAAGTTATAAACAATTGAAAATGACAAAAAAATGGCATTTCGTTTTTTGCCAATATTTCATAAACTATTAACATTTGAGAAATTTCAAAAAAGCTCCCAGCTCCCGGAACTCTATCTCCATTATTAATAATTTTAATTTAACGCAGAAAATGGGTCTCCGAGCGACATTTTTAGGTTGCGCGCGCGGCGTCAAAAGCGAGTACGACAAATTAATTAATTTATTTAAGGTATTAAATATTTTTTTTTAAATTTGAAAAAATTATGGTGTATTCGGAACACTATAAATAATTTATTCCCGTTAGAAATTTACTTAAAGTTGATTTTTCAACAAGTTAAACGATTGTTAACTAACAAAATTTTCTCGAACTTCTGTCTTAATTGTAAATGAAAAGAAATGTTCAAATAATTGTCGTAAAAATGTTTCGCTTCGTAGAGCCATTCTTATTTACATACTTAACATCACGCCATGAAAGTTAAAAAAAATATTCATACTTTGTTTATAATAATTTTTGTACTTGAACAAAAACTAAAAAAATGAAAGTTAAAAAAAATATTCATACTTTTTAT